>UZAN01041581.1:0-24564 GCA_900618425.1 Echinostoma caproni
TGCATAAAACAAATAATTTATTTTCACAAAGCACCTGAAACAAGCCTGTTCGTGAGATTGCCACAATTATGAAACAGTTCATATGTGTGTTTAGTTTTTCACGTGTTAAGCTGAACCTAGTTTTAGTTCTTTACCGGCTTATCGCCGAATAATTTTGAGTTTCCACCTTTGATGTTAGTTTTTCAAAAGCTACTTACTTCACTAAGCTTTGAAGAAACGAGTACACTTTCAAAAACGGTAATAGTAGGGAACTCTATAGTTCTACATTGTTCATAAATGACTGTCCTCTTCCACATGAAATTTCCCACGCCGCGTGTTTGGGTTAGAGTTCCAACGGATCGAGTGAAGAAATATTGATACTATTTCCCATAGAAACAAGAAAACGAGAGACATTTTTGGTTTAGATCTCAGTTTGAGTAGCTCTAAGCTTTTGCACAACTGGCACACCTTCAGAACTGTTATTAAAAACAATGAATATTGAACTGAAATCACAGAATAGCTTATAAAAGGGATAGCAGCCACCTATTCGACGAATTCCAAATTTCCGGAGAGCAGTGGAAGATTTGATTTGATCACATGAATTAAGTCATACATGAGGCAACGGAAGCGTGAACTGAAGAGCTAAGAAACAACTAGGAAGCTATTTTGACCCGGCTCATTCCCCCGTTAGATCAACCGATTTGTTCTACTGATCGATCCCAACCCGATCGAAACAGCTGTCCAGAATTTCGAAGTATTCACGTATTTTTGTGAATCAGCTCGTTTTTGACAACTTTTTCTTCGGGCTAATACAGTCATTTAATCAAATGGAAATGAAAATGTTCATCAATGGATGTGTGATTCGTGGTTTTTGATTGTTTTTGGTGTGTGATTGGGAAAGGGGTGAGATGCGAGGATGTGATCGTAACAAGGTTGGGAAAACAATTAGGATGTGGACGTGTCATCCTTGCGTTAGGGTCGCGGGGTCATGGGGAAGGTCAAGTCTATTTCGGGGGTGTATCACGTTGTGGCCATAGCAGTCTGAGTGATTGTACGAATCTCTTTTGAGAACAAAGCGATGGGTTTATTAATCGAATGGCCACGCCTGTTGCGAGATGACGTTGACGGGCGGCTTTCGAGGGGTTGGTGTCACCTTGTAGATGATTCAAAATGCGTCATCGTCAACCTGATGTCCGGTATCGGCAAGATGAGCTACGATTGCACTTTAAATTGTTTTTCTTGTTCCTGAACGCAACCACACCGGTTTGTGTTCCTTGATTCTTTGGTATAATTGCCTGCTCGTTCTGCCCAGAGTTCTTGCCGAACATGAGCAAAGAAAAGAATAGGTGATCACGGATGAGGTGTGGACAGGCAATTTATCTTTAAGGTTCACAGACATCACCGGTCGGCTCACCAAAAGGGTGCGTAGTGTGGCGGCAGGAAAAGTTCGGGAGATTGCTCTTTCTAAGCGCCGTGTCACTAGTTCACTATTATAATCTCCCTTGAATGGGAGTCTTATATATAGTTCTCCTACCGTCATTCTTTGCTCTCTTTGAGGTTTCTCTAATAAGTTCTTTTCAATGAAACGCTCTGGATATCCATTTCTCAGTAAGATTTTCTTGAGATTTTCTAATTGTTCAAATAGTTGTTTGGCAGATTTGCAGTTTGTATGTCGATTGTGAAAAGTTCAGTAGCCTCGGTGGGATTCGAACCCACGCATGGATACCGCCTACGCTTTGTATGCGCATGCTCAGGTGGGTAAATTTTCTAATTCTTGATCAATACTGTCGTGCAAGCAAATTCTTCTTGCGTGTTCTGCGAGGCATTGAAATAAGTTCCGTTTACACTAAATTGGCACGAAACTTGAAAAGTTAATATACTGATCGATCCATGTTGGTTTTCAATAAACCGATGGCCTCAAAATTGAATTCTTGTTAGGTTTACATCGAGCAAATGGAATGCACCTTCCGTTTCTAGTTCTGACATAAAATTGATAGCATTGTGAGCTTTGTTGAAAATTTCTCGTGACCTTTCCAGTGAGATTTTGTTATTCGTCAGGACAAAAATATCGTCTACATATCGGCAGTGCAGTGGTAGGGAGGCAATCGTATCACGGAGCTCCTGATTTTCCACGACCCTAACGTCCACATCCTAATTGTTTTCCCAACCTTGTTACGATCACATCCAATCCCATCCCACCCCTTTCCCAGCCACACACCAAAAACAATCAAAAACCACTGAATCACACATCCATTGATGAACATTTTCATTTCCATTTGATTATATGACTGTATTAGCCCGAAGAAAAAGTTGTCGGAAACTAGGTTGTTCGCTAAAACCATCACGTTTTTTCTCCATGCCGATATGGGAATTTTCCATTATCATGTATTATCGACGATTATCTGGAGCAATCAGCTGCAGTGATTCACCTTATTTGACAGAACAATTTGATCAACTGGCGTGATGCGTTTATTTCAACGGTTTTCTTCTTAAAATTATCAAATAATCATCCCAATATATTGCCAACTGCTGTACTGGCGACATATTCCCTTTCTCTATTACCACATGAGTATCAATTGCCCAGCGCATTCTTCGAAATACGCGAATGATACCACATCATCAATTCCACGGAAGCTTGTCGTGCATAAACACATTTTCTTCTTCTACGCCGAACCTTTTTTATTGTTCATAAACACTAGTTGTACACAAATGAGGTTCTCGAAATAGGTGGAAAAATGTACTTTAATAAGTCGTTATCCCGCCCCAGATAGAATTCAGTGTCTCGTTTGTGTTCTTTCGTGACGTACAACGATTAAGTCGTCTTTGGGCATATTGCGAAATTCTGAAGCGGCAGGTTCAGAACTGGATCGTTCTTTAACCTGACGGGGAACTAAAAGAAAAAACTCAAAAATCATGGAAAATCACACATCCAGTGGCACACGAATGCTTACAATACCGAACAAAGAGAATTAAATTAGCTAAGCTAGTTTCTAAGCGGGCATTTTTGTCTCCCTTTTCGTTATCACATAAACTGATCTTACACAAATACCGTCCAGTATTATTCCCGTGGTGACAAACTGTCCGACGAGCAAAATGCTTACCTGTTCAAAAATTATTTCCAAATTGCTTTTCGTTGTTTGGTTGGACAGAATTAATTTTCCCCTGCTCACGTAACTTAGCAATTTGTTTAGAAGCGTTTCATCACCGTCCGAGGGATCATCTTTCGTCGTCTATGAATAATAGCTTTCAGTTCCTATTCGTCTGCTTTGGTGAATTCATTTGGTTCCGAGAGGCTGTAATCGTGAAGAATTTGAAGGACCAGAAAGAAGAACAGGTCAGTAATGTATGTCCCAGGACATCAAGTTCAAAATGGGGATAGAAAAGGATAATCTTCTAGTATTTTTGGATTACGTGAACAACGCTGTATCACAAACTTTAAAAGTAATCAGCCCAACTTGCATAAAAGATGTTTTGTTAGATCCAGGTTCAGACAGTTCAAACTGACTCAAATAGAAAGAAGGACACATTTTCAACGTATTCACTTGCAATGGCTACACTCGTAACTTCGTCAACAAAACTCTCACCAAAGGAGGGAAACAAACAACAGGCAGATAATCCAAAACACGAACAACTCTCCCTGAACATGTTTCGGATGTTTCGGAACTAACAGCAATACTATTGAGACGATATGGAATCTCAGTTGTCCCCAAACGGATGATTATTTTGAAACCAAAAGAAGAAAACAATGGAGAAAGATAAGAGTAATTTTATAAAGAATAAACATAGTCCAAAACACCATAGTGAATAAATTAGGAGAGTTATGAACAAGAGTCTGTCAACACCAAGCGTGAGTTACAAGACACGAGTCACACTCATTTGTTTCACGACTTGCTAATCAAGAAGGACACGAATTCGACTTCGTATAAATGAAACTCCTTGACCAATACCAGTCCAAACACACATTGGTATTTTTCGATCAGCTCAGTGAACCGGCACATAAAACTGTATCACGTATACATTTCGACGAGTTGCACGGATCAAATGACGCGAATGAAGTTGTGACCAAACAACGTACTCGAGAACACTTCCTTGCTTGATGGTGAGTACAATGGAAATATGAGAGTTATGGATGATTTAATTCAACTTCAAAGGGGAAGTTCGTCTTATATATGGCAAATGAAAAGCTAGGAAGCTTTGGACAGCTGTTTCGTCCTGTTTGGGTCTCATCAGGAGTGCAAACCCATTGTGTCTACCTATAAGGTCCCGAGTTCGATCCCCAGTTAGGTCGATGGATTTGCACTGCTGACGAGACCCAACCAGGTCGAAACAGCTGTACAGTGCATCCTAACTTTTAAGTTCACGCTTCATTTGCTATATACACGACGAATTTCCCCTTTGACATTGGGAATAAGCAAGCAAATATCCACTGATGCATAAACCGTAAAAGCTGACGGATAGAAGTCGAATACCAGAAATCTACAATCACAAAATAGGTGATTTAGGCCAGTGTTGAAATGTTTTCAACAAATTATCAAGCTCAACGAACAGAACAAAATGGATTCAACCATTGTTCCTGTCAAGCAAAACGCTATTGGTCACAGTCTTTGACGGTGGTTTGACTATCGGTAATTTTATTCGGATCGTCAGACACTGCTGGCTTTCTCAATGGTGTTTCGTTTTATGACTCGAATTTTGTTTGGTTTTCGATCTGTCCATCATTTGCCATAGTTTGATAGAGACACAAATCGTAGTCAATTCGTCTCTCGGTCATTTTAGCTCATCTTATCCTCGATTATTCATAAATCGTCTAATCATCACAGGCTTAATTTTCCAGGTTCACTTCATGCCTATTAGTCTGTGCGAGTAAGTCTAATAATCCTTAAATCATTTTTTCTGCCCGGTTATTTGTACGGTGATCAGACAATATGTACAGTTTAAGTCGGTGTAGACCATTCATTGGTTTGGCGTTCGTCAATTGATACCCGCGCGTAGAATTGTGTAAAACAAAAAAACTTACGTTAGCATACTATGACTTTACCTGGATGATTACGTTTTGAAACGGCGAGTCCAGGAAATGTGTTCTAGAGACAACTGTTGAAGTTGATGAATGAATTGGTGACGTCATTTTGTCTAACTCACTATGTAAAATGTGTTCCCAGTCTAAAACAAATCGATATGTAACTTACCTTTGTTTGCACGAAGTTTATCAAACTGTGCGAAATTCTCCTTTAATCATCTGTACGTATGGATTTGTGACTTGTGATTACTAAGTATTTGACATGCCAATTTTAGCCTAAGATTAGATTCTTCTACTTAGTACTCTCAGTTAATTGATTCATTTCATGCATGAAAAATTGAGAGTTATAATTCTCAATAATGTCAACAATAACAATAATTATTATATTGATTGTACCAGGGTTTCAGAGTTTAGATACTATATCATTCGGTATAGTATTGAATTATCTGAAGTGCATAATTGTTTACACAAAAAAATGATTATTCATGAACAATGATGAAGTTGATTTGATTCCGAAGCGAACAACTGGATACGTTTGAGCATGCAGGATCTCACAAATTATGCCCAGAAAGGATGAAATTTGACATGATTTATAAATAATCCCCGGGAAATATATCTTTATTTCTCGGATTCGTTTCGCACCGAAATGATTCACACAGAAAATGAATAAAAGGTGAACAAATTGTACACTTTGCGATACCACCACCACCACCACTGCCAATTTCCAGTGTCACTCGCCTCGTGCTGCTCCGTCTGAACGCGAAATATGAACAGTACATAATGGTCAGGAGCCTGATCACGTGTGTATGTCACGTGAGCGGATAAAGCCAGTTCCTTTTGCTGCACATTGTTCAGTCTCACGCACTCTCCATTTCTGAGTTGTCATTTTCGTAAAAAGGCAAACAACAATGAATGTGTTCCATTTGTCTCTAAACTGGTGTAAACTTCTCGTAGTGTTTCACTTATTTTTTACTGGCAAAATGCTAATTTTCCCAATATTGTTATTACATGAATAAATCATTACGGGCTACATACATTCCTATTAGGACCAGTAATTTATTCCAATTCTATCACTCGGTGGATGCAATTTTGATGTAGACATCTACAATTATGAGCCCTGATCGTCATCGGACACAGCACCATTGAGTACACAATGAAGAATACCAATAAACACAATTGGAAAATAAAGAACTATAATAAGTTAGATTGAAATGACAAGAATTAAATCTCCTAGAAGACTACAAGCTCTTTCACTGCAGTTGTCATTGAGTAGACGTGCACATGCCGAACCTCTCGATCATTTCTTTCTTATATTTCGCGTCTAGTTCATTTTAGAGTTGTACGTTTTTTTAAATTGGGCACTTCATCAAGAGCACGAAAAACATTTGACAGGGCTGCAATACTCCCAGGAAATTTCGTCTAGACAGATTAATCATATATGGAAATGAGACCTTCTTATAGCATCAGCCGGGGGTAGAATCATCGACAGTATAAAATTTGGCTATATTGCACCAGTTGACATAGTAATTAACTGTATACTTATGTCCGGTGGTTTTACATGCTGCATTTCAGTTACTCATACGGTCAACAGATGATAAACACGGTGAAGTTGGAGAAAAGTTGAAGACCGCTCCAAGGTGGAGCTGCAGAGCTTCATTAAAGTAACTGTGCATATAAAGTGAGATGTATATGCGACATTATTAACAACACCTGGTTATATTATACAAAATTTCTTATCATTGATCAGTCTATCCCTAACGTGGCTCAATCGTGAAACCTAAATCAACTTACAATACCAAGCTCTCTAATAAAGTTTTAGGTACCTTCAAACCAGGTCGTTCCTGGATCACTCTTAGTCTTTTACCATTCCTCATTATTACATATGCTTCTGCTAACGTTATAGTCTACACCAAATTGGCTGCCACAATGAAGAATAAGATGCTTGTAGTTAGCCACATAAAAGAGATCAGTCCAACCGTATCAGTGTAATAGTATGAACGAAGTACACAGACACACAATACCTGTTACTGTACTGTGATTGGCGAGTATTCAGCGTTCTCATCACTATGAAGGTCCCGTGGCCCATTCCTCATTTCGACTAGCAGCCAGTCCTTGGGCTGGTGAAGGCTGTTCCACTGATAGTGGTTCGAAGCAAATATTGATGATAGGGAAAACAGTTTCTGTTCTATAAATGAGTTTTGGGTGTGGCGGGGATATTCAACATTTAGGCAAACAATTTAGATGGTGAATGTTTGAATTTGACCATTCGGTTTTTCGCAGACACCAGGCACTTTTGATGATGTTGGTTGTGGGTTTCAACCTTGGGAGATCGGTAATTCCCCACTGTTTTGTGTGCATTTAGATAGAATGGAAATGTTTGTGATAACCAACAATCCTGACAGGAACACAAAAAGTACGCACTGCTTACGAGTCCAAAACAGGACGAAACAGTTGTCGGTTATCACAACCATTCCAATTACATTCAAATTCAGGAAAATCATTTTATAGTTAAGATTTCGTCTGCATGCACACAACAAAAATGATTCCTTTGGCGAGTGGGATTGGTGTAACTTCAAATGACGATGTGCGACGGATTATATGAAAACTGAAAGTAAAAGGGCGAAAAGATCATGCACTGTAGAGAGTTTTGCTGTCACAACGGAGGCTCTTAAAAACAGTTTTGACAGTGAGGAAATACGAAAATGGATATTTCGATACTGATTACAGCGGTAGCAAGTTGTAAAACTTCTTGGTAACGAAACTGAAAGAACGAATAATTGCAGAAACGGCAATTTGAACGACAGTCATAAATGGGCCTGAACAGACCGGCGCAGACCACCACCCCGGATAGTCGGAGTGGTTAGCTCGTCGGGATCACAATTCCACTGGTTCCGATGGACAGGCTATGAGTGATTCTAAGCGTTTTCATTTGGGATCAGCACATTTTTACTAACTGGCCGAAAACACTTTCTTACCGGGTAAAATAGAAATAATAAGGGCCTTAAAATTAGTACAAGATTGGGATGAACCGTTTAGGTGATTATTGAGAAAACGGTTAAAACTGACTTGTTTGAAATGAGAATAAGCTTTTCGCACATCATCACTGTGTACCACGGGGCGTGTAATCTACATCTCATCACTAATTCGATGGCTATCACCCTCAAACTACCAGGACTATTTCTACAAGAGAGAAAGTGATGGAACCAGTTCCAGAAAACAATGAATGCATTGATACTATTCATGTGTGATCGAAGTCTGGATTCATCGGTTCAGTAAATTGATTGGAAATAATAATCTGGCAGATTTGTCAGGATATGATCATGTGGAGATACATCTCTCAATGGTACTGTTTGAACAGTTTTGTCAGCTTAAATTTCCTCGCGAGATGCATGTGAGAATGAATTTGCATTCACCAGGCCCGTGAGTTTGTAACGTTATTAAATTTAGCACCAGACTACTCACTGGATATCGTTGAGATAGCCGAATTTTGGACCAGTGCGAGTTCTCGAGCATACCGTACAAGTTTCGTTTCCACTGAGAGAAGTTCGGATTAGGGGAGTGGGACCGAATGCAAGTAAACATTGCAGAATTTTTTTAAATGCTTTCAAAATGGAGAATTGATTCATTCATTCAGAAACAGTTTTGTCCATAGTCCCCGCCCCCCCTCCGCCAAAAAAATGATTTGGTGCGTGTCCTTGTGCGTTGTAAAAGTTTCGGCACTCTCGTTGAAAAAAGAACTCCTGAATGCAACGTGACTATTTATAGTGAACGAAAAAGCTTCTTTTCGGGTATCTTCAGGCTTTCTCGATTTTTGATCACGTAGAAAAAAACCACACTGACAACCAGCTTTCGTGAGCGGTACATAGAAAACAAGATACTTGTCATGGCATATTACAAACACAAGCAGAGATTTCATTCGGGTGGCAGAGTATAACATTACCGGATTACTCAACTGAAAGTGTGTGTAGTGTGTCACAACGGAATTCAAGGCCTGTTATACATAGTGGAATGGTGATGCCCATGTCCGAGTTGTGCAAGTTGCTGTCATTGTCCGGAACCGGTTCGGTGTTCGGGTTTGAGAGTTGCACCCTATGAATCTCACCCACGTCGGCTCTGTCATCCAACTGCTTATCACATCCGCCTTTTTTGGACGGGTGTGATGGTTTTCAGCATCGCCAGATTCCGTGGCTAACGATTCACATGGGTGAATGAAAGTCCTACCTTAACCAATGGATTTATCAATATATGCCCCACGTAAACGCGTATAATTAAAGATACCAGATGAGCAACTAGACAGGAAACACAGTGCTGAGTAGAATGTTCAGCTGTGATTTATTTGCTTTTTTAGCTGAGGAAACTGGGCCAAACAGCAAAACGTAATCACAACTCATAAGCCCGTCCACATACCCTACTGAATTGTTTGTATTTGTGGTTGGCAAAGCTGGTTACCTTGTGTTGAATTTTCTCTGTACCTGAAACGCAGTTCTCCGTTACCAGTCGTTACATGATGCGCTTAACGGACGATGCCAAATCACACATTTGGTCTGGATGAACACAATGTTCGTGAGTCATGCGAAAAGTTCGATTGCATTATTCCGGTAAAGCGAAAACTGGGCCTCTTTACTGTGACAAAAATGTACAGAGCGTTATTTTCAAATCGGATTGGTTCAGAGTGAGAACGAATGGATTCGAGAGGAATCCAGTGCCTACGGTGGAGTTTGCAAACAAGGGGATATTCTGGTGTCTTTAAACCGGTATATGTATTCATTCATACCATGCGTACAGTCTCGCGTTTCCTTTCATAGCATCGAGGTTTTCCTTAGACTAGCAGTGATTATGAAACGGCATTGGTGAAATGGTGAGGAATTCTAAGAGTGGTTATGTTCCAATACTTTTATTACTCAACTTACATCTTATCCAAAATATGCTCAGCAACAGTGATTTGAAAAATCCTTCATAATCTGAGTAATCAATAAAAATCTCTATTCGGCCCTTAGTTTCTTCATCAGAACTTCGCCCCCCTCCTCCTGATTAGCTTAGAGTCAATGTGTTTCTTCCACGCAAATTGTATTGATAAGCTATATCAACCTTCCTTAAAGATATAATTTTCTCTAGTCTACTTACAAAGACAGTTAATAACTCCTAGCGATTCTATGAGCTCTAAGAGCCTACCAATTGTCTGTTCTCCATAAATCTTCTTGGGAGAATTGATCCTGAAATGTTTCAAACACCCCACAATTTTTTTCTCGTTTCCAATCTATCCACCTGACACTGGCAGGTTACAACCAGATCCAATCTGCACTACTCTGAATCCCCAGTAAAAACACGCATTTCAGTTCAACCGTACTCCATTCGACTCACAAGCCAACTGTCCGTATTGTTTTTTTTACACGAACTCAATGTAATGTTGCGTGGATATTCGTCTTTCTACTTTAAACTTCATCACTTCTAGCTATGGAAAGTGGTAATTACTTTTTATCTCTCTTTTGGGTCACCACGCTATTTTTCGACTGAACTGTAAGCATTGATGCCTGTATAAGTCAGTACAAATGCCTTGGTTGCTACAGGCAAAATAACGTATAAGGCACCGGCGAATCCATCAAAGTTGTTCGTGAGCGTCATTTTTGAAACTTAGTTTACATACTTCGCTCGTTCGTCTCCTTCATCGCCGAGTGAAATAATGTGTACTGAATTTCGTCGATCTTTTCTGTGCTGTGTGCAAGTTCTTACGCAAGTGCATGATAAATAGCAAATACGCTTGCATGAGCCGGAAGACAAAGTGCCCAGTTTGCACACAAAACCAGGCATTGAAGTTGGATTGTAATCTGGTTTTGGCCTTCTAATTGACCGGTTGCAGATCGTTGCGGACCCCAAATCCGAAAACGAGATACAGTTACTCATTTGTTCACCTTGTCCTCCCATCGTGTTGAACTTCATTGTCTTGTTCGTTCTGGTGATTACGACATTCAGAACCAACGTCCGAGATGAGC
This sequence comes from Echinostoma caproni, assembly GCA_900618425.1. Lineage (NCBI taxonomy): Eukaryota > Metazoa > Platyhelminthes > Trematoda > Plagiorchiida > Echinostomatidae > Echinostoma > Echinostoma caproni. The sequence goes on from UZAN01041581.1 coordinate 10,987, forward strand.
ATTACCATGTAAATGATCTAAGCAATCAAATAGGTAGTGAAACTTCCGAAATCTAATTATATTTTAAAAATTGATTCAAAAATGTGCTTCTTTCTCGTAGTTTCTGAACTGCACAAAAATGTCCACTGCACGAAACACATTGCACAATGACATCAAAAGATATTCAATCCCGTCGTTTGTGAAACTTCTCTGACAATCGAAATGAAGCGAATCGAACGTTTTAAACTGGTTTCCAATTGAAAGCGCCGTGGTAAACATTATTGATTACTTCGTGGATCAGATACAGTGAGTGACATGCAGCAGTTTCAATGATAAAACCAATGTTCAGACCATTTTATATTTCACGCCAATGTGAATTATTTTTTGAATCCCCTTCGATGTTTTTTTCTTTTACTTTGTTCAAGAGCACGCAATCATCACATTACAGATGGTGAATTTTCAGAAGAAAATGTTTACTATTGTTACTAAATAACAAATTCTGTCTCATAGAAGTTTTTCTATTGCTGATTTATCTTTTTGGAACAATAACATCCCTAACAACAGTAGCGACCAAAACAACAACAACAACAACAACAACAACAGAAGTAACAACAATGACTTAAATAGTTTATTCTTGAGCTTGTCATATTTGGTGATATCGATCTAAACAGAACAAAGCTGCGACGATAGATTTGCAAGGCTACGTGAGTTAACATCCACTCATTCGTGACAAAATAAATTTATTTTCGTGACCTATGTTAGTTTACCTGTACGAATAGACAAATTGAAAACCAGTCGGCCGGAAAACTAAAGACCGTGAAATGGTGCTTCCGATTCATCAACCTCTTGGCTATTCATATGGTTCTGTCCCTCTACCCTCCGGAAACAATTATATCGCCATTTGAATGAGTCTGTTCCGGGAGATCAGGTCCTGCTTAGTTCCAAGAGGACCGACAAATCAACTTACCTAATTGAAGAAGTTTCATTTCCCGCGGAGGTCACCAGAACACGCAATTTCAGTATCCCCGGTTGTCGAGAACAGAAATTCGTTTTTTTAACAAATGACACTGATCACTGTTAATGTGTGAGTTGTTTAAATCCTGTTCTGAGCAATCAGTTTTATGGATTCAGCGATCCGTGTGAAGTTAGTGTTTAGATCAAAGAAAGGATGGCAACAATTTTTTACAAACTGGTAAAGTGGGTTATTTAATGTCGAAACGGACTGATCAACTATCGGTTGTCTCTGCGGGATCCCGTGTTTGATCCTCGATTGACTGTTACCGTCGATGGTGATTCTTGAACATGGTCGCATAAGACTGCACGACGCTGCGCATTCTTTCAATTCAGATCAGCATAGATGAAAAATTTCAAACTCCGCAAACAGCTAAACGAAAACTAAATTGAGCATATTGCTACTTGGTGTTCTCCTCGTTTTGTGAAGTCTTTCTTCTTTGCCTGCATTTTTACAAGCTCCACCAACCCACCCCAGCTCTGGTTGATGTAATCCAAAAAACCCTGTGATGTGGTGACACAGTCATGATCACGCATATTACGCATTAGTCGGTTGCTGTCCGGAATCGCGTGAGTGTGTGAAACCGGATAGAATATGCATCGGATGCCCTGATCGCTACAGCACTATAGTTGACTTTGTGACTGATCAAACGAGCCGCTAAGTAACGATTTGCATCACGTTTTGGAGTGTGCGTGTGTTTAAAAACAGTGGGAAAGTCAAAAGTAAAAAAAGACGTTTACAATTCCTTGTCTTCAGTTGTTTTTAAATTTAATGAACACATTGTGGTACAACGATTGCTAAGATTCTAAATGATCTCTTTTGTGGATTGTAAGCTGTTGACCACAACATAGCTCACTCCCTACCTTGTTTCTGGTTAATAATTCATGTGTAGCATCATGTGGACAAAAGTTTCCGAGCACACGTCCGGTTTCGTGGTTATTGCCCCTCTTCAGGTTTGTCAACCCGGTACACTCCCAGCGAATTATTCTTACAGTTGATCACTTAAGGTCATAACGGTTATTCACAAATGAACAGCGTAAGATCAGTACGTTCACAACATATACATCTAAAGATGCAAATTAGATGTTTGTGTCGAAAATACATAACTGAAGATCAGGATCAGGAATGACGTTATCACTTGGTCCCTGTCCCGTTCCCTCTCATTGAATGCCCCTAAATGTCATGATGTTGTGTTTTCCCTCTTGGCCGATGTACCATATTCAGCCCGTATAGGTAGGTTCCCCACCCTCTCTGCAAATCAACAACCCCTACCGAAATCAAAAATAGTAAAATACCTTGGCGTCACCCTATCACACAATTTATCATGGTCACAGCACGTTCAAAACACATTCTGTAAAGTTAGAAAGCTTTCATATTTCTCACTCCGATTGAGATTACTTTCTGTTCCCCACAAGCTGATTGTTAGATTTGTGAATGCATGCGTGTTACCCCATTAGTTGTATTGCTCTCCAGTAATTTTTCCCGGTATGTTGAAGAAAGACTTTTATTTACTGGCGAGATCTCTAAAACACATCTCTAAATGTAGTGGCATTGTCAGGGATAAACTGGCCGATTCCATCATTGCCAGACACCTACAAGCATGTGAAAATTTCGCCTCCAAAATACTCTCAGACACTCACCACCCATTACACAATGAATTTTCAAAAGCTGTATCTACATCATCCACACGCTCCAGATTTAAACTTTTATTTGCACGTACCTGTGCTTATCGCAATTCTGTTCTGCCATATCTAGCACGTCTACTTATAGACAAGGACAATTTCCACAGAATTGCGCAATTGCTTGCTTTATTGAGAAACACAATATCTACTGCTTTCATTGCGTTCACTATGTACGATTTTGTAAATTTGAATTCACAAATATGGTGTAATTGCTGAAAATACACCNATTTACTGGCGAGATCTCTAAAACACATCTCTAAATGTAGTGGCATTGTCAGGGATAAACTGGCCGATTCCATCATTGCCAGACACCTACAAGCATGTGAAAATTTCGCCTCCAAAATACTCTCAGACACTCACCACCCATTACACAATGAATTTTCAAAAGCTGTATCTACATCATCCACACGCTCCAGATTTAAACTTTTATTTGCACGTACCTGTGCTTATCGCAATTCTGTTCTGCCATATCTAGCACGTCTACTTATAGACAAGGACAATTTCCACAGAATTGCGCAATTGCTTGCTTTATTGAGAAACACAATATCTACTGCTTTCATTGCGTTCACTATGTACGATTTTGTAAATTTGAATTCACAAATATGGTGTAATTGCTGAAAATACACCGATCCGGGTGCATAAAGCTACTACTGACTTGATTTGACTTGACTTGAGGAATATGTATGATAGGATGAAAGTGAACCGGTTTCACATAACTGATGACCAGCAATAACCATGAAATCGGTTCTAGACTTTCAGGGAAATTCTAGTCGATCATGCTTATATTACCTATAACATACAAATATATCTTTAGTGTGTGTAAGGTCATTGAGAGAGCCGTGCAAGATAAATTTCGGCTGAAGTAATAAGGGTTTTAAGTTGAAACGCACGGAAACAATCAAACATAAAAAGCATTAGTTAAACAACTATTCAATTTTTACATGATAATAATGAGTTGATTTGATTCGAGTAACTGGTGACTTTCGTCGTGAACAGAGCAAATGAAGTGGGAACTGAAATGATGGGAATCGACAAACAGCTGTTTCGACGTGGTTGGGTCTCACCCACAGTGCGAATCCATCGGCGCGAATGAGGATCGGAACCGATTCAACACAGGTAGAACGGAAACATACTATCCGCTCAAGCATCTGGCCACTAATTAGGACGTGTTTTACGTATACATGTGATGAGGCACAATCCATCTGCGCGAGTTTGTTGCGGACATCACACCTTACTCATCTAAGCACCGGTCTCCCGCGAGTTATGACTCGATTAGAAAGTTTCCGAACCTTATTGTTTGTTACATGCTACATTAATCTCCAATTGGGTCAGTGAATGTGCGGGATTACTGAGAACCAATCATGTCGAAACAGGTGTCCTGAGTGCTTCCCATCATTTTTAATTCACACTCTATTTGCTCTGTACACGGTGGAATTCACTAAATTTCTTAATTTTTTTTATTAGAGCGTGATATTGTTCGACCGTGGCAGCGAGCTTGTTAAGAACTTCATTATTCAGTTGAAATCTATCACATCAGATTAGCACCTCCATGGTCTCAAATCGACTCACTCACTAATTGCCTCGTTGCTCCATGTGCACACGGGTTGGCTACTCCACGATTGTTCTTATTACTCCACCGCTGCTGATCATGTCACTCACCATTCCATCCATCTCATGCATGACACCTCGCCTACTTACCTAACGCCCGCCCATCTAGTACACATTTATCCCCGATCATTCCAACAACTTGACCAGGGTCACTTATCTGTGCTATGACCTCTATGACATTTATTGCCTGATCATGCTTCAACATATTGAATATTGACAACCGCTGAATCTGTATATCAGCATCCTTTTTTTGCTGTTTCACCATTGTTCTCGTGTGAAAGTCTATTTTACTGACTTCTATGTGAACCAGCAAATAACCGCTGGCTACCGCATATCCCTGACTGGTTGTCACTCTTACCCCTTAAAGTGCTATCCCATTTTATGCTCGTGGCGTTTGTCCTTCCAGATGCAGCGAGAAAGAAATCCTCTCGACCTTGCTTTTGCATTGTAGGATCGAATGTGTTTCCCGACCGAATCACTCCTTGTTTGAATATACGTAGATATCTCCGTTTGTGTTCTCCTTTCTTGGATTTGAGGCTCGGAATGCAAAACTCACTCGAGTACTTTATGCGAATCCGGCACAGCGTGGTCTTTGAAAAGACGTACAAGTTCGTTGGCGTATGGATTCTGACCCGACAGAGGTAGCTGATCGTCTCACGGTAAAAAAACAATATCTATCAAACCTCTACGTAAAGCAACATACTTTGGAATATAATATATAAGGGTAGACAGAAACACCGATTTCCTTGCGAAGATAATTAAAATAATCTTGTTACAGGAATAACTGTGATCCTGATCCACATAGTTGACTTAAGTCAAATATTTACTTGTTTATGGAAAGAGTACAGTTGAATAAGATCTCGGATGACCTCGTTGGACTAGCCAAAAAATATCTACATGATTACTATTCGTCTTTAAAATAAAGTGAGAATTCTACTACTACAGACGGGAGTATAGTATTAAACAGTTGTTCAACTACTAATTTGTGAGCTCTGGTGTAACTCGAACCACAGACCTTCCTGTTGGAAACTAAAATCCATCACTTTAAAAACTAAAAATTCCATACCTGGTTGGTTAGCTAAAATTGCTATTACCGAATTAGCATGCACAACACGAGCCACTGCGTACAGTTTCTTTTGTCTAAATATGGGGTTCACTCATGATACGGGTTATGCATTTGCAGTACATTTGTTTACGCAATAGAATTTCAATTCAGAATTTGTTTGCACTGGTCGATTAAGAGCAGTGAAACCGTTTATCACCAACCCGACCATTGGTGTATCCCAGCACACACACAAATACACGCGCGCAGGATTCTTTAACACCCCAGGGAGAAGTTCTGTTTGCGAAATCCAAGAGAATGATCCGGAGGGCAATCCGGGATCTGGATACATCGAGCCCCAGCTAGTAGCCCAAATCCCACATCTGTGCATCGGACAAGTAGACACCTTAGGAAANNNNAATAGCTGTTTTCATTGCGGTTTACATTTCCAAACGTTCCTCTCTGAGTTCTGCTACCTAGATACAAAGTGAAATTCGTATGCGTGGTCTGTCTGGTAGCATCTGAAAAGGATTTAAACTTCTCATTGAGGCGCATTCATTCAAATCATTCAACTACCGGTCACTTATTTGAAATTCCAAATGTTCTCCCACGAATCGATTCAGATCCAGATTCTAGTGGTGAAGAGATTCATGTTTACTTTCTTGTTTACATGTGATCGTGGCAAAAGATAAACACAGATGAATCTGGCAATGGGGCATCTGCTGGCAGCTGTCTGTTCCACACGCACCGTTTTTCACGTGCCTAATTACGGGCAACGACCAGTTCAATCTCATCTGAACAACAGTGACCGTTGCTCCTCCATTATCAGTTAACACGTATGTGTTTTCCATGTCACATTCAACAAATTATAGTATGATAGAAAGAGAAATGACCGTTTTTCTTCGCAAAAGCAATTGTAAGAGCCGAACAATATTATGCTATTTGCCAGATGGCAGACAAATCATTACACATGCGAGGATTACACATTGAGCATGATTCTAACCACCCTGGGTATTCCGTCTCATCATAGAACCCATAATTATTGGATATGTGAAACTCGCATTGTGCGGGCCACGTTTTCTGGTACAATTACTGGGGATGTGATGCTATGTGCACATTGTATACATGTCAGTCAGACCCAATTCGGTCACCGAGCTCACACTTCAGTATGCAGTGAAAACGTTGTTTGAACCTGTCTATTTGCCAAACCTACAGGCGTCAAGCTTTCACTCTCATTCAATCAAAGTTTATGTTTTCCATTCATTGCTTGATTTATTTTACCAGCTCAAATAGCGGCGGTAATTAAGGTCAGTTCGAATGAGGACTGATTCGCACCAAGGTAGAGCTTTCAACGCGAGGGATCCGGAATGCAGATCACCGATGGGCCTCTATAGATGGGCACCGCTGGTGTGCTCTGACAAGTGGAACTCAAGCACATAGAGATTCCTTTGTTCATGGTTGACTGAATAAACTTACGAATGAATGAGAAGCTGAAATGTGCTGCGCATGTCAGCAAACGCGGTGCCACGGCGAACGAAGTTTTAAAGGGACAAGCAGTTGACGGAAAAGGTTCCAGGGCGGTCAAATTAAGATCTACCATGAGGGTATGAAAACCCTGACCAGAAGATTGAGTCAGATAGGCCCGCGTTAGTCTCCCGGGCTGGAGACTCTGAGATCATGGTAACCTTTGACTCTGCTCTCAACATCCCAATCTTCATCCTGCTCTTTTATCTAAATGATTGATCAAAAGACTGTTACCGAAACCGGAGCACGAAAGTTCATGATTAATGGTTGTAAAAACTGAAACTGATGTCTGAATGCCATTCAATCAAAACCAATCTCCTCAAAATGCCTTATTAAGTCAACCGAAGAAATAAAATAGATATGTACACAGTCCTGTGTCCACAGCACAATTCCGATGTTTACAATAAAACAAAATGTGTCTTCACATATCAGCATTCAGAGTAAACACATGTTATGTAAAAAAGACTTTCCGCTAGTCTTTTACCTACACATTTCACTTCGAAACATTTATTTTCATACGGATTACACGGAATATATTCAGTGCTCCGTACTCTCCTTGTATCTTGTCTGTAAAGAAAAATGAAATGGAAAGAAGAAACGGTTTGACCGAATCTCCCCATAATAATTATTAATAATATTAATAATAATATTAATTATTAATTCTAGGCAGATATCAAAAGGCCTTCGAGAAAGCGAACTACAACAGAACACTGCTTCCGACATTTTCACTCAATATTTTTGTCATTTCTGAAACTGTCATTTGCTATCTTATGTACAAAAGCTCCGTGTCTCGTGTACCGTTCTGTCAAATAGCAAGACAATCTCCACAAAAACCGACAGTCTGGAGTATGGATTATGATCCACTTCAACTTTGGATATGAGTTAACCCCCACCGGAGATAAAAACAAGTGAAAACTAGTGATCCTTTTGCAATTACTGAGCATTCATTTTCCCACCTTAGCGTGGTTAAGTTTTGTCTCATTGCCACCTCGGGGTGAAAAAGGTTTTTTTTCGGATGATGTGGTTGACTGATGCCAAATGCTTTTAGCGCACACCCTAGATACGGACGAGCATATACGATTTGCATCGCAGATAGAGCCCGAGATTGCGAACGATGAACGGAAATTGATAGCGTGAGTGGTTCGTGAATGAGGCTCAGACAATCAATGAGAGCCGATTGCTAGTCTTGAACCTTTTATTCACTGAGAGAAGAGAAGGCTGCGTCTCAATTGAGGCAGGGAAAAATACATTCCGACACGGAATCTGGAATGCGTACAAAAACGATTGCCAAACAAAATTTGCACACTTATTTGAAGGATCTAAGCTTTTTTACACCCAAGAAGAACATGCAATATACATAAAGACCTCTGAAAAGACGAGAAGGCGCATTTCATTTACTTTATTCAATCGGATACAAAGTGAATCGACTTTACAGAGGCCGATACAAATAAATATTGATTTTCACGGTACGCATCAAGTTCTGCACATGGCAACGTATCTAGGTATAACATCAAAAAAGAGGCAAGTTCCTGGACGTCATGTGGCACAGTGTATTGAACTAAGTGAAAAACCACCTCGTTTGAAAGGCGGAATAAAATAATATGTTCAGTATTGGTTGAACTTAAACGATCCGAAAGTGCGATGAACGAATCTGAACTTTAGCCGTCATGTCCCAATCATCAGGTAGTTAGTGGTTTGTGATATTACTATGTTCATGCAGCCCAAATCACGATTGACAATTAGCCAAGGAAGTCATGCAACTGATTCACGCATCTGGATTGCGAACGATCCCCGTCTCATTACAATTTGAGAAATTCGATGGCGTCCATGCTTTTCACAGACAACAACCCCCCTCCCTATATATGGTAAATACGTCAGCGATACGTTTGTTTTCTATTTAGATGTCAAGATCACCGACGGGCTGGCTCATAATCCTAATTTTGAACTCCATTGAAAAACTTCCGGGTTCGCTGTCGAGTTGAGTCTTGATGACTACGGAAGTCTTCAGTGCTGAGGATGAGTTGTGATCAAATATACCCACTGAATGGCATAAATCCGGGGTTTGAAATAATCGAAAAGCTTATTGTTAGTACCCTTGAGCGAGATCTTTCAACCCGAAGCAGTACGAGTCTTTTTATTTAATAGCCAAGTGGTTGTGGTTGTCGACTGAAGCGGAGGGAACACCGAGGTACTGTACACTAACCTGATAGTTATCTCAAAAAAAAAATAACAAATATTGTCTGTAAACGATCTTTATATGGTGAAGGGACAAGACACAATTAGAACTGGTTTCATCGTTCAACCCGCAAGAGGTTTGTGTAAGATTTTCTATAACAGAGGTGTCGTCCAAGCACTTCTTGCAATGTGATAATAAATCAGATGAAAAGTTTCCAAGCTTATCAGGCGGGATTACCATTATGGCTGAAAATACTGGAATAATGTAGTGTGTTTTGTACTGAGCAGTATCTACTTATCTGTCATTGAGCACCTGATAGTTTGAATCCGAATATCCTTGGTGCTGCTTCTTCTCGCTGCGCAATCGAGGCTAGCAGGTCTTGCTATGGTTGCGTAATAACAATTGGTGTTCTTGTGCGTCCTACGTCGTATGTCACAATTTAGCCATCCAACGTCTGCCGAGTCTACTCGGAGTCGTCTTTAGCCTCCAACAACGGAAAGATACGAGTGGGATATTAATGCATTGGTGCAGTTACTCCAATAAAATCCGTTGCCTAAGCATCGTATATCTTTGTAAATTTAAATTTAAAATTCCAAATAGTTATTGTGCTAGTTCACATATCTGATGCTTTCTGATATCCCATATGATCTGTACACACTTGATGCGGATGTTAGCACAGTTAAGTAACAAATCATCGCGTTCACGAACGGATGCCGAACATCTAAGTGCTTCATCAAACCGTGATTTGAATTAATTGATGTTCGAACAACAAACAACTTGCATTGGAAGAAGGTTCCAGCTGTCACATACTCTAAAACCGAAACAGTAACGTTTCCAGTCTAGTCGAGTCTTTTGGAGTAATTTTTAAAAGGATGTCCTCTAAGGCGCTCGTTCACAGATAGCGTGAATAGAATGCTACACAGGTGGTTGGGTAGCTGTGGTGTTTGATACACGCGGATTCTGTATCCCACAATTCGGCAGTTTTGAGATGAATGGAGTCCGAAGATTTGAAGCCATTCAACCGAGGTCTTGGATTGTAATCATCTGATCATTTTGGAAGTTAGAGTGAATTCTTATCACGGATCAGTCATGGATTTCAAACTTGGATAGTGTACTCGGTGTGTGGTCTAATGTATGCTGATATCAAACGGGGCAGTAGGTCCGTTTTGAACGGTCCAAAAATACGTTTGAGTAATGCAACTTGCTTTAAGGCCATTGAATACACCTCTAACACAACGTATGGACCATCCTAGATCCCCTCAAAAAAAAAATAGTTCCCAGATCATTCTCATTTGTAGCACGCTGTCATAGCTAATTTCCAAGTACGAGGACAAAGCCGCCTCGGTGAATCCACGATGCAAACTTACATTTCTGAGGATTGAATTCCATGCCATTAATTGATATACCATCGATAAGCTGCGATAGTTGTCTCCTGTCCTGTTTTAAAATCTTCAGAATGTTTTTCTGTTTTCCAGTTGTAGTGTCACAAGCGAATGACAGTAATTGTGCCCCAAGAATATCTGGTGGGTGCTCGGAAAGGGTGAAGACCCAGTACGGATTCTTGTGAAACTCCATGGATGGCGTCGATTGGTCCTGATAGCGAACCATTAACTCGAACGGTACCTCGTCCGATATTCTTGAATTTCAAGCGATATTCCACGGCTTCCCTGGTTCATTTTAAATCAGTATACACAACTCTGGATAAAATATAACAGTACCAGGTAATATCAACATGGATTGTTAAGAAAAATACATTTTGAAAATGCAAGAACCATATTTATCGCGTGGAGGTATTCACCACAGTTGAATTCCAAACAGACACAAATTAAGTTTGGTTTGATAATCCAGAATCAGTGTAAACCGAAAAAATGTAATGTCTAATGACAGATGGACCGGAAAATATCTCTCTCAAGACGGCCTGCGCACTGGATTCAAATACACGAGATGTTCTGTATGACATCACAGTAGTTTACGTATCCTCATTCGGTCAGAGCTGATGGAACCACAGAATAGGTAGATTACTGGATCAATTAGACCAAACTTGGCAGTAAACTTTGGTTTACCCTGAAGATATTTGCATAAGAACCGACAAGCAGAACATGAATGATAGACAAACACGGGAACCAACGTAAAACACACATACTCAGGTACAATTTATGTCAAAAATACATACATAATCTGGTAACACACATCTGAATATGAAGAAACAGCTATTGTAAAATGACCAATGACAAAGTGAATTTTAAAAATGGTTAGAGCTCTACAGCTGTTTGAGGTATTTTTAACTTACTGGACACGTTTGCTAATGCTAACTAAGTTCCATTGTGGCACCCAGAGGAGGAAATGCAAACATGAATGCACTTTTTCGTCAATATCGCTTCATGCTAGTTTGTTTACAAGTGTAGCACGAATAATTCATGGCATGCACTTGTTTTCCAAAACTCAATCAGTTATCCAATGGTCAACTGTTGATATTCAAAACTGGGAAGAACATTACAATGACCAACAGCGATAAGTGGTGAAAATAGTATCAAATAAGTGTTGTGGATATTGACCGTGTTATTCTTCCATTTCAGGAAATGGTGTTAATTTATTTTTCTGACCTAATTGAAATTGATCCTTGCTTGAGCTTTGGCATATCAATGAGATGAAATTGATATATGAAAACAGTTGATATTTTTGCTGAGTTCAAACTGTGCAATACTTTTTCGGGACTTTCCGAAGTGTCTGTCTGCACTCATGAGAGTTTTGATATAACCATTAATTACTATTATCTCAGGACATGCAAAATAACTGCTCCGGCTGTGGATGAGGCTGAGAGAGTATTTCAAAATCCATAGTAATGAAACGGTTTTGACTTTCGGGAAAATGTTGAGTTCATGGTACCAATAAACATACTACTTTGTTATAAAATCACTACCTCTGACCATTCTGTGCTTCAAGTGCGCGTAGTCGGATTTTACTCGCCAGCAGCTATCCTTAGAATACCACTTGTATATGTCGTGTATGTCGTGACCCCCACAAATAAACACGTATTAATAGCATCCTTTGTTCCAACAAAGAATGCTTTAATTCCAGTAGCTTTTACAAGTGCTAAAAACAGCTGATTTTTATGTATCTATTTGTCAATCAATCAATCACTTAATCAAGCACTTAATCAAACAATCAATCAATCAATCAATCTATCTATCAAACATCTATCTAAGAAGTATAAATGAATAAATGAGCCATTCAATCAGCCGTTCCGTCTGGGATTACAAGATTTGGGTCTGGTATGCTCGACCGCAGGGCGAGTGGGCCTTGCAGCCTTACCGCGTACACGTCACGCGTGTTCCCGCTGAAGCCAAGAGGTAGGTTGGGGGGGACTCTATCTTTGAAGGACAGGTACTCATGCATCCAATGCGAGGAAGGAGAAGAATTTGGTTGATGGGTTGATGGGGAAACGAGCAAGGGTTCCGTGTTACCGACTCGGGTCATGTGCGCGATGTAAGGGACCTTATCCGAGGTGGTATCCTCTAGCACATGGGGCGGCAACACTTAGCTTCTTGAAAATGTCCGAATGGGCATCCTGAGGTCCTGAGGAAAGGATCTTAGGCGAACTAAATGTTGGCTTTGTTTGGTGTCGGGTAATTTGCTGATATCCCCCCTCTCCACTGTTGCCAAAAAAGTGCATCCATGATAGCGCAATCAATTTGTCCGACGGAGAATGCATCGGTGAATTCGAAGTTGATTATCACAAAGCCGATAACTGATTGCCAGGGATGTGTTCCAGGGTCAACGTAAGTATGGTTCGTTGGTTTCATGCATTCCTATGAGCAAATTGCAGCTGTAACGCCACAGGTCACAACTCTGACGCGGGGACATTGCGCGAGGAGGGATGGGATAGAAAGGCACGGAACCATGGATCAACTCTGGGCTGGGATAAATTGTCTTGCTATCAGATGATGCAGTGTTACGATCATATAATAAATCAATAGATGTCGTGCAACAAAGACACAATGCCAGATTTACCGAGGAGAATGTAGAGTATCCTCTCGTCGGGTTCACCAAATTAAGGACATCAAATACGGTTAGTGCTGCGCAACCTCTAGCAGGATCCCGTAGCCTGTGAGCGACTAAGTTACGACCGATCAAATCAGGAGACTTGTACTTGCGCCAGACATGTGGTGAACTACCGTGGACTAGATAATGCACCGATACTCGCTAAAATAAATGTGTTAAAGCTCGGTGTTAAAGACTGAGCGCAATAACGTGCAAACGGAACGAAAGTGAAAATTGAAAGTTCTCGCACGAAACGATACAGTATAAACTAGTTGTGTAAACAAATGCCATCGTGCGTTGGTACTGAGATAACAATGTGATCATGTAGTTAAATTGTAAGAGAAAATGTTATGTTCAGCAGAAGTCAGACATCGTCCACACCTCTCTGTACAATCGATCACACTAAAAATAAATCAAGCAGTCAAGCAATCAAATAATTATTCTGCCGATCTACTTATTTATCTATCTTCAAGAAAATAACTTGAAATTGGCAGCACAACAAAGAAACACAAAT
>UZAN01041581.1:25494-41302 GCA_900618425.1 Echinostoma caproni
TGTATTGGCGCGTGCTTCATTTCAATGTTTTCCTATCGTTCGATTATGACGAACAAACCGGTATTCCGTGCTCCAGTTGAAATAAATGAACAAACAAACTAAGAGATCGTGAAGACAACAGCTTTTCCTTTCCACACTTCTACCCGCGTGCTGTCAGTCGGAGTTGGATGGGTTTTGAAATAAATAACGAAAAGGTGAAGAAACAGAACAACCTTTCGGGCAGTCGGATCAGCCCCTATCAGGTGGGATAGTGAACTGAGGCGAGAGAAGTGGAGGTTGCAACCATCCACATGGATGACGGTTCACAAATCAGTTTCTCGTGACCCCTACCCATCGTGTGTTCAATTGATCTGGCTTTATGTGTTTTCATTGACAGCATGATTGCATAATTGAAAAATACAGGGAAACCGAGAAAAAAATCCATAGATATATCATCAGTTGACAGATGAAAAAGCTGATAGAGTAAGTAGATTTGGGAATCCATGTTCGCGAGGACAGATATATTTTGATATCCAAAATGGGCATCCAGAAGTGACTTTTGGTATGACGATTATGTAGGACACCTGTACACTTCTGAGACGCACTAGCGATCTGGTAGCACTAGTACAAGACATTGTAGATCCCGTGATTAAATTACCCAGTCGAACAGACCAATTCAGTCTGTCTGATGCTGATGAAGCAGTAGATTTTAAGGGTTGCGTTAGATTTGATGACCAGGTTTATTGTTCAATACGCTGTGAGCAAATGATGGGTTGATTTAAAAATCGAATTTGAGGATAAATATTTTTGAGCTACAGAACTTACAGCATTTATTATCAATCTTAAAATTAATGATATTTTCATCACAGTTTATTTGTAAGATAGAAAAGCATTTCAAAAACAACTATGAATCCCATTTCGGTGTCTCACAATTACACATGTAGTTTGGAAATTGAAATAGTCTGGACTAGCACTATTTACTGATAAGTAAATCTGAGTGTTTTATTAAATACCATGCAAACAATCGACCTGAACCACGATACAAACAATCTTTTCTTCGTTATCCGTTTTTTTTGTGATCGCAGTGTGTCGGTGAATCAGAGGTACTGTATCACCGTAATTCGTCAGCGTCTCTTTTGTATGCATCAGTTCACAATTCCTCGGTCTTTAAGCCAAAATGTTAAATGACTAGCCATGTGTCGTTTATTTTGAAGTGGAATAAAACTGAGGAAATCTGTCTACGGTCCACTCTTCGTACACCGATTTAAACAGATTTATTTCTTATTGACCATCGAACACCAAAAATGTGATCAAGCCATCTTCATTTCATTTCATTTTACTTCCTTTTATTGAATATACAATGATACAATTTCCTGGAGGGGGGAAGCGGCCGATCAAAGTGTTGCCACTCAACACATAATGAGGAAAGTCAGGCGGTGGAGGTGGGATTCGAATACACATCCCCGCGGGGTGATCGTTTGCTGAGGTTACCACCGGGCCACCACCGCCCCATAGCTCCGTAGCAAATCGTGTTGATGGACGAGCGCTTTTGCAGCGACTTGAAACAATTTATGTAGATCTGCTATCACGTGTCACACGACAAACACGGCATTGATATCTCTCATCTACATATCCAGACTGGCGATTGCGCCATGTAACTGCCTGTGTTTAATCAAAAATATATCTGCTGAAACGGGTCCTGGTGGGGAACTACTGGTTTCACCTGCTGGGTTTGCAGTGTGTTGATTGAACAGGAAAATGTATGTACAGCTTGAAATAAGCTCTTCCATTTTCGGCACTATGGTTCTAATTTCGTTGTCCATCGATTATTATAATTGACCGTTTCCAACAGGGATACGCTCGTGAATAGTGACTCAACGTTTGGTGGCAGCAAATATTTGGCTGAATATATGCTTCTCTATATACAGCTAATGGTTTTCGTACGAATTCTGGTAGTTCAATGATCCACCCACGTCCACCACTGGTCTCAAGGGCATATTTTTCTTGTGTAGTTTCAGTAGCTTATAATATCTCGGTGAGTATAAGCCACATAACAGTTAAATGTACGTCTTTGAGATATGACCATGTGATTTCAAATATTTCATCATTTCTAAAAATTGTATTTTTTTTTCTCTCTCCTTCGGGGTACAAACAAGCTTGTTAACCTAGAGAATACGCATCAGGTTTAGGTCTGAAAAGCTTCAATTCAACAATAATCTATGTACCATTTTGATGGATCTCAACAGTAGTATCGTTCCATTGTGACTCGCCTCTTGAATTCTTTTGTTTTTTGTTCTCTCTGTAAATTGTTAACAATAGTGAACTGTTAGTATTTGGATATGATCAATCGATGAGGTTCGAATCATTGAAAGCTCCAAGATATGACACATCAGCTGATCTATCCGCGCCTCTAATTCTATCTGATGGCAATTGGATCTTTTTTGGCGAAAAACATAATCACAACATCCGCAATGTCCTGACACATCATGTCCAGAATTTGGGGTTTGAGGTGATCGAGGAACGTTATACGCCATTTCTCGCTCGGGTGTTACTGTGAACCGATTTACCATAAGTTGTGAAAACCTTTATCTCTCGTTATGGAACCTGTCGTTAGTACACCAATCTCACATATTGTGAACCGGTTGTTTTAAGGTGAAACCTCTTTGTTCAGGAACGCTGATCGACAGTTTTGGAACTGAACATGGACTAATCAATTATGAACTCATATTACTTTCACAGTTCTTTTATTTTTTAGGCTACTAGTTCCCAAGTAAGTGTAACCTTGTCTGGCGGATAAATCCACTTAGAAGTTTAGTAACTTCGGAAGGAATAATTTTACCAGTATCACCGAGTCTTCCTCTTCGGGGATGAATTCGCAGTCATTGCTCACTGAAGTGCTGTCAGTAGGGCAAATAGGTAAGGTTTAGAGGTCGCATACCAGTTGAAAGTTCATCAACCCCCAGGATATTGTGGCCGATCCGCTGCGATGTTTTGTGATGACTGTTTCACGGTTATTATCCCTCTCCGCTCTTGATCAGTGGTCCTTCTTTTCACGTGCAAGCCTTTGGTAGCGTAAATCTCCGATGGCGGTGAGATTGTGTTGAACAAACGTCTTTCCTTGCAAGCAAAGCGGCTCTCACGCCACGGAGCGTTGGCGATTACGAATAGGTCAACACCCATTAAGTCGAGTGGTCGTTTCAACAGTATTAGTTCGAAGTTATCATCGTTTATTATGGCATAAAATGTTATGTAAGTTTGATAGAATTTGTCTTTTTGGTCCGTCCGGCTTATTTCATTCGCATATTCGTTCGTCATTGATTGAGAATATCATTTTAAAATTTTCTGACATAGTTTTCGTTGCGGGCACGTATCGCATTGTTGGGTTCGCCCTGAACCGGAAATAGTACACTTCGAGTAAATGAGGAATAACAATTTAGGCATCTGCTGATGTGAATGTAAGCACCAAAACGACTGAGACCTGAGTACAGCAATCTGAGTACTGCGAACTGTAAAACGATCGACCGAACCGGGACGGACTGCCAATAAAAAGGGAAGAGAAGAGGAATAGAGAAAACAGCAAAATAAATTAACGGTACCAGTTGTACAATATTAAAAACGAAAGCTTCTTTCCAACAAAACACGTTTATCACTGCATCAAACGGGACGAACCCGTGGTCAATAATAGTGTGGCTCTTCTGGCTGACCCATGTGATTGAAATGGGATCTGGTAGATTGGACGCTTGATTGAAGACACCTTCATTCGACCTAATCATGTGGTCACGCAATGCCACGATTGAGTCTATAATTCTTTATTCCACAATGTAATCAGATCTATTTTCAATAGTTATATTACAGTGCCCTTAACTACACTGCAATTTGCGTTTGTGCCTTTCAAGATTCAGACGAAATGACGATAGTTTGATTAATATATTATTACTATGAGTGAGCTGAGTGCAAACTCCTAAACTGTCACCATTTCTGACATAATATTTCGTTGGTTTCGTTATCTTATTGGTCACCTACTCTGATAGGGACATTTGTTTGCCCGCACACATTGTTCATACTACCTCACCAGTCGCTTGATTGTCCGATTCCTCCTACCTAAAAAATGATATCATTATACATACCAAAAATGGAAGTCAAATGAAAAACAACAGCGGAAAGAAAATGACTTGTAGTATCATTTGGACAAACAAATTTATTTTATCATCATGTATTGTTTATTTTGCAAAATCGGTCGCTTTTGAAGCAAAACGTCTCTGTTTGCTGATCACAACAGACCGTACACATAGATCTATTTGGCAACAATTAAACCAGTTTGCTTTCAGTCTACTGAAGCGTACTGATAGGATGTCCAGACTGAGTGAGATTATGGATACCGCACGTGTAAAAAATACAATCAGGTATTTGATTCACAACTCTGGTTTGTTGCTGTATGCCACCCTGTACTTGAGACACCACGGTAGGAACAACAAGAGTACATGTACACGCATACACACACACACGCCTGAACAAACGTGCTACCACAGACGTGGAAACAGAATTCGCGTACACTTTACATTACGAATTCAACGGTCCTTCTCTCTCAGCGGGAGACCATGGCTCAGATGCTCATACCACCCATTTTGTCGAATTGATAGTCTCGATGACGTAGGAGCTGAGCCAGAGGATTAGACCACATTTTGGTATTCCATGTCACACGTGAAGCCAGTGTGTTGAACAGCTGTGAAACCAATTTAGAGACTAGCGGATTGTTTAATTCATTTATTCATTGCACATTCAGTACACCGAGAAATACTTATGCATACGTATATATGTATATGCATACATCTATGCATTCACATGTGCAATACATACATGCATACATACATACATACATACACACACATACATACATACACACATACATACATACATACATACAGAATGATAGACAGACAGACAGACAGACAGACAGACAGACAGACAGACAGACAGACAGACAGACAGACAGATAGGCAATTAAATAGACAAACAGACAGACAAAAAGCTGATCGACTGGATTGGATTGGGTGTGTAATTCTATGAAATATGATAATATCATATAAAACAAATTAAGGTTAGATGTTTGTGTACATAACATGTTTGTGTACTACACAGGTTGCGAACCATATACTGCACTTGGTTTTCACTAATAAGTGTAACGTTCTGTGATTGATAGTTCTTTTTAGGTATATTTGTGCACCATTTTGGGCAATGTATCTTTCTCGCCGTTCCCAAATCTAATTTAAACTGTAACTTAGTTGATAACTGGCTTGACCCTTCCCGGCTTGCCCTGAAGGCAAATGCGATTTTCTCCTCAATGTATGATTTTGTCTAGCCATCTGGTCCAAAATACGATTAGATTGACCGGTTTCCCGTTTCGAATGCTACAGTTTCATGTATTTTCCCTGACACAAGAATAGCGGATACTTTAAGAACTTTCTACATACACATTCTATATATTCTACACATTCTACATATACATTGTAATACAGGTTTGGTTCCACACTTGTATCGAAGTATATACATCGCACCTTTTCATGACATTTTAGCTGGCTTCAAAGCAGAAAAAATCCAGTCGATAGCAAATCAAGAGAGAGCGCTTGATTGCAGGTCTGTCAGCTCCACTTGTGAGATTTTTCTTCACTCATGCCTATGCTTGCAATTTATGCAGATTTATTGCAAATGGACTAATACTGCGGGTATAACAAGGTTCAATGGTTAGCGAGAAGGTAATTTGGCACAAGGTGCATTTTCCAACGCTGATAGGCCATTGCCAATGTGGGCGGGTATCCACGTACTGCTTGACTGTATTTGTATTTGATCAGAAAAGGTGTGTAGCAAAACAAACGAAGGTGGGAAACAACCCGGACAAGGCACATTGACAAAGATCGTAAAAACCACTGAACAGAAAAAGCTTTAACTGGAAAGGGAGTCAAGGCGTCTACTCATTTTCACGCATTTCTAAATGGTAAAAGAGGAGCCACATTGTGCGAGTGGACTAGCCACGTAATGCTCCGTGAATTCCACCACTCACGATTTAGCGGTGGATGAACTCAATGCAATTTTGTGAACGATCTTACAACCGGGCATGTTTTCTATTTTGTTTTCTGGTATTGGAAATCTCATTCAAATAACTGAACCCCGGGATTGTATTAATTAAATTAAGTCATCGGTGATAATTTTGGTATCATCAGCTCAGTTTTTTATTGAAACCTGAGATTTCTATTGAAATTCAATGAAATGAGACCAATTCAATCGTGAATAACATTGGTAAATCAAGATTCTACAAACTGGAACACATACCAACACATTGGATTCAGTCTACCAGCATGAAAGAATTGTTCAACGACACTGATCGGTCACTTTTGATCGTTTGTATTGTATGATTGTAATTGTGAATTGCGACCGCTCAGAATGAAAGGACGTTCAGCGGAGGTTCAGTCGTTACAATGAGATTTATTATGTTAGAAAACAAAGAACAAAACAAGCTCAGTTTGAATATAGTCCGCAGAAAGTTATTGCGATCACCCACTGTTGTCCTGTGAGTGCTGGATATACCAATTCTTTTCATTACGTGACTAGTCCACTCGCACAATGTGGCTCCTCTTTTACCATTTAGAAATGCGTGAAAATGAGTAGACGCCTTGACTCCCTTTCCAGTTAAAGCTTTTTCTGTTCAGTGGTTTTTACGATCTTTGTCAATGTGCCTTGTCCGGGTTGTTCCCTACTGTCGTTTGTTCGATCATTTTACTGTTCACCCTTTCCGATCGAATAAAAGTTCAGTCTGCCTTTGTGGATATACATTTTTACTGATCAGTAAACCAAACTCTAACTGCTGAAAATCCGTGAGCGAAGGCTAACAAACCAGGGAAAACTCTACAGTAGTACACTATTATTCAGTCTATGACCAGAATAGTCAATCCCTGCTCAATAACAAAAACTTTGTTCTTGTTTGTAATCACTCTTTTGGGTACATTTACAAACCAGAATGTATTGGCCACGGCGAGATAACTGTCCCGAGGACCTCCAGATTAGCCAACCAATCACCCTTTTTGAGTAGTCCTGTTGGATGTAACCCTGCTCAGATGTTTATCGATGCAGACGGAATGAATAATTCCATAATATCACGTCGGTTTATACAAAATTAAACCCAGTTTCTTCACGGTTGCTTCTGCCCGTGGTCAATATAGGCCGTGTTATTAGGTAAGATTTGTGTTTAGATCAAGAGGAAGTCAGCGGAGTACCCCTATTAGAGTTTGTTGATTAAGCTTTTAGGAACTGCAACTGAATGTTATCTATCTGTCTGTTTGTCTGTCTGTCTGTCTGTCTGTCTGTCTGTCTATCCATCTATCTATCTATCTATTTATCTATCTATCTCGGAGTTCCTTCTGTCGAAATATATCTATATTTAGACGTATCTACCACTCTATATATCCATATTCTATGAGCAATCACTTTAAAACAATGCGTTCGTGTACTTCCTGTAATAGACATGCTGATAAAGAGTGTATGAAGAGTGGTTCCCAATCGATAATTGGTTTCATTAAGTTTTGGTAATCCACATGGGGCCTATGGGTTTGTGAAACTGGGTAAGATAAGAAGATAAGATAAGATAAGAATCTGACACGCAATGGAAGAGGCAGCGGAACGTTTTTTATCTTATTAAGTTCCTTCCGTCTTTGTCAGACCTGATAACTATTTGATTCGGGTTCGTCTATCCCCAGTTCATCCCTCATCCATGCACGTCTATTTGGGGGGTAGCATTTCAGAACAATATCACTAGCTTATAAAATTATATCCTAATATTTTTGTAAATAAGAACGTGTTTAGTTTTAGACTGCTCAGTGTATGGAAACGGGAAAAGCGTGCAAGAATTTTGCCAGATGTATTGGTTGCAGTCACAGACTGGTAAATTCAGTATATATATTCAGTGGAGTTTAGTCAAATAGTTTACAAAAACTGGAGTTGTCACGCTGTACATACCGATTGCATCTTTCACAAACAGAAACCATTTCGACAGTTCGTTGACGAGACAGCTAGACAATCAAATTATGTGAATTTCAGTCTGGTTTTGTCACTAAGCTTTATTCACTGACAGTCTATTTCACAAAATTAACCCATTTTTAGTCGCTTCTTGGTATCCATAGTACTGACGCTCTCTCTCTGTGAATGTATCATTTGCTGATTGACGCGAACTTACTAACTTATTTACTTATCGAGTGTATACCACTATGCTGTTAGTACCAGTTAGTCTACACATAATGTTTAGGCACAGAAAACGCAAAAGTGATTGTTAAATCAATAACTAATAAAAAGTACAATAAGTGTCGCAACCAGAAGAAGATTGTGCATGTGCGCAGGTTGCATTTCCTAGTGTGATGAGAGAAATTGAAAAAAAGCATCGCTACCAAATGAGCTAGATACGGACAAAAAAGCTGTATTTGCGATATTCGTCTATTAAATTACGGGTGGTAGGATTTCTAAACCGATGGGGAACGATACAAAGGAAATTCATGTTGATTTGGGTGGATATGTGAGTTGCCGCAACCGGGAGGTGTGGAGACCGGAGAGTTAAGAAACGCAAGATGAGAGCTTGCAAATTGAGAACGTTCCCCAGACCCTATTTCGTGTACAACTAAAACAAGCTGATTCTGACGGTACAATTTTCATTTGAAAATAAACGCCAAAATTATTACACATATTTGTGAATGGGGTTTAATTTTTTGACTTACAATGTACTGACCATTTTTGTGTCTATTTCACTAAAATGAGTGAAACCAAGAAGCTATTCTGATAAACTAATCAGCATAGACAACGTGCATGGGGAACGCATTCGACCGCATCGGTATTTAGCAAAAAGCCCGTTGGTGATGAAATTGATAGAGCGAGTTAAACAGAAACCCAAATTCATACTTGAGCAAGATGACATTGTCAGTGATACTGTCTGAACAGTGAGTTGTGACTGACACGAAACAAGCCCGATCGATTCCGACGCACACAAGCCACAAATAATCCTGACTAAAACGAATACACACAGATCATGTGTCAGTATGATGACGTCAAATGGCCGTTTGTCTGTCTCTGTGAGACAACTGAAGTACAAACACGCCAGACAGGCGATCTAACAGACCACGTCAAACTGCATTTATATGTTCGTGGTTATATACGGAACAGACATCATCATTAGTTACACCAGATCGGGTTCGGCTGGGGACGTCAGTATGAGGCTCGCATTCTGGGGGGTTCGAGTGATGAAACGTAAAAGTGATTTGTGCAGTAGAGAATGTTTGTATTGGATTTGTTGTAATTCTATCGGGTGATTATTTGCCTGCATCGCTCCCCCCCCCNCCCGCCCAAACACGTGTTCTTTCTATAACGTTTTTACTCTTCCCAAACACCTGATTGTCACGCGAATTGCAAGAACGGAACAAAAACGACAACAATGAAAATAACCAAAAAAATAATGATAAGTTAATTCGCCAAATCTGCCCAGAAGATTTGTTGATGCCTTGTGCATCAGCACTGCTGAAGCACAAGGTATCAATCAGTGTCCGCCAATTTGTTTAAAGACCTTCACTTTCCCTTCTAGATTATGTTACCGATGTCATTCGTTGGGTTGGTTTCACCTGAAATAATGCTTCTAATATCGCTTCCTGAACATGTTTGGATTATGCTTTTTGGGTCACTTAACCGGGAATCAACATTTAGGATCATTATAATTATACCCTGGAACAGGAAGTGTTAGTTTTTTTAAATTTGCAATGTAGTCCATATCACGAGGGCATTTATCGTCGGATTTCTGTATTTTCTATGTGCACTTTTGTTTCGATTATTTTCATTGGTGGACATATAACTCCTCTATCCTTTATAACCTTTTTGCATGCAAATGGAATCAGTAGATTGTAGTTTAGTGTTCCCTTATTAGGTTAGACAGTTTGTATCAACTTCAAGACTGGTTCAATATACTTTTCAGTCGATATAATGCACGAGTCCTGTTAATTCGTGGTAGACAAAAACAATTAAGCTCCGTGTACCGAAGTCCTTAAAGTAATACCCAATAAACTCGTTCTAATTAGTTAATACATTTCCGGGACGTAATATGTCAAATGCCTCGTCGTTTCATTCTTCCATCTCGGTTTCAACGAGGTGAAAACATTCGGGTCAGGAGGTTCGCCCATTATCTTCGTACGTTCTAAAAAACGGCAAAACTTATTGGTCCATCTATTGCAGTTAGTAAATTTGTCACAGTTTTTTCTTTTTCCCGCACTAGTAATTAAAAGGTACAATACTGTCTGTGAGTACCTATAGCTATACGTTACTATTTGATGATGATAAGTAAACAAGATGATTGCAATTTGGACAAATCAAAATCTTTGCGGCTCACACTGAACTATCATGACTTGAAGAATATGAATGTGGGTTGATTAATACATTCTTTGTTAAAAATAATTTCTTGCCACCATTATCGACTACTTTTCATTTATTCTCAAAAGGTAAAGGCGGTCTTCTTAGACTTTTTCCGGTATCTTAGTAACGGGAACTTTTGGCAGCGGATTGCAATTGTGGTTACGGATAGGCTCGTTTTTCGAGTGGTACAGTATTTTCATTTTCAGATCAAACACAGTTCTTCCGTGCTGCACTGATTCACTCAACATTGTTTTGTTTCGATTGATCTGGGCATGCCATCCATGCATTAACAGTCACTTTCACCAATGAAGACCATCTACAATTAGGCAATCCCCATCAGTTCCAAACCGAAAGAATACAAATGTTTCCAGATATCAACATTTCCGTCACTGTTCTCACTCACTGGAGTGAAACAAGCTTGCGTATATATATATATATATATATATGCATATACAGTCATATGTATATATGGTGCACTTAATCGTATAAATAACGCATTAAACGTGAACTGAGCACCTAACAGACACTGGACAGCTGTTTTGCTTTGATTGGATCTCATAAGCGGTGCAAATGTATCCACCTAACTGGAGATCAAACCCGGGACCTCACACGTAGAATGCAAGCATTCTAACCACTCGGCCATCAGCCAGCTGATCAGAGCGTTTTGAACCATTTCTCCATTTCCCTCAGGCAACATATGTATATATACTTGACAGGATTAAACGTCCTCCGATATATGAGCTCAAGTGTGAATGCTAAAACATCATCACAACTAAATAATGATACTTACCTTAAGCAGTTGAATTCATCTCACTTTAGCACTTCTGCATCGATAAAAAAACAGACAACTTATGTTGCAATGATCGTGGACAATCAAAAGTTACCAAGATTTCCATCGATCAACTGAGATAGAACTGATATATGAGCTCTATCGAAATTGGCTTTCAGCACATATTCATTGAGTTATTTGTCAAGTGTGTATGAACAGCACCCGGGCGGCAATGCTTCACCTGTTTCGGATCCAACGCCAGTTCATTCTACAACAGTTGAAGCATTGTACTCTGTGTTTGTGTGTGTGTGCAGTTGTGAATCACGAAGTCAAGCTTTTTTCACTAGGCGGTAAGTATTTTTTCTATCCTATTAAGGAAGCATGAAGCAAGTTCATGCAGGTATGCAGCTTCTATGCGTGTTGGATGTTTGGAAGTAAGATCACCCGACACTGTTTTCCGGAAGGTGCTGTTCTTTTATCAGGGTTAATGTTCTAGGTGATTTAATTTTTACGGGGATCGGTTGGTGTGAATCATTGGAAATTTGAACGTTTACGATGTGTTAAACTAGAATCACAAATTTACGTGCAATTGAGTCATCTGCAGCATCCCATACAAAAACAAAACACCGTTCATTTTCATGTTGCCAATGAGTGGTAAATGATTGATTACGCTAAATTTGCCGGAGGGCGGCCAATCACCTAATGACGGTTATTGACTTATGAATATCCAGTAGTTGTCTTTGTTGTATTATTAAAACACTCACCTTATTGTTCGTTTCCTTGAGCTTGATTTGAACCGACCTCAAAGTTGGTTGGAAGATACGGTATTGAATGACCCATAGACTATAGGAAGGGCCTGCGGTTTTGAATTCGTGCATCTTGTTATACTTTAGATAAGGATAACGGGAACTTGACCGTTCGCGGAGCCACTGAATGGGATATGATTAGAATACGTATTTCAACCAGGCAAGGTATTTGCTGATCTTTGTAGCTTTTCACAAATGTACTGTGTGAGGTACTGTCCTACAGAATTTACCATCTTCCTGAAATACTTATTTTCCTCGAAAATACGCTTGCTGTTGAAGAAGCATGGAACTTGGTTAATGCATTCGGCTGGTTGGTATTTCGGCAAGTGTTAACTTTCACCTCATACCGAAGCACAAATCGTTTTCATCACGGAGTTCGTCAACTGGGTCGAGTGAGTTCTCCGGTCGATCTTCAGCGGACAGACATTGCATATTGATTCAAAAAACACAATACCCAGATTCATCAGACATTCAGTATTGATCGTATGAGTACGCCTTCGATATACTTTCCGATAAATCTGACCGTTCGAAGTCACTCTTCCCACTACAATCCTGGGAACCATGTAATATCAGAAGAACCAATTGTTTCGAACTCAAATTGAAAGTATCCAATAACATAAGCAGACTACCTTTTTCATGTTGCGCTAATGCTCAACCCCCTCCCCCCTTTATTTGCAATTATACTATATATATATATATATGAGACATTTGAGACATTTGATAAATTGATTCCATGCTTCCTCTACTGGTCTAAGAATCAAAGACTTCCGTATTTCGCACTGATGGGTACGAGTCAGCTTTCGAAATCTCTCCATGATCAAACTGTTAGAAGTCATGTAGTCGGAAAATGGTTTTCTTCTTGGTAAATGTGATATTGATCAACACTCCTTGCCTATGACATATTCAAATGTATACCTATTTCCTCGAGCACAGCTCAATAAAATTTAGTATCCAGACGTCATGATTGCTGAGATAAAATGCCCATTGAGCTGATATGTTTTGTTCATCGTAATTTTCCGCGTTCTATACAATTTGGACACAGTATTTAAACGCGTTTCCTGCTGAATGATATACCGCCTTCCAAAGAAATGCATTAATAAATTGATTTTGCAGTAACTGGTTTTCATAGATTTCAAATTTACCTGCATTGAGAAAGGTTATCCACGGTAATCGAAATGTTGACGAGTATAATTCTCTACCGACGTAGTTGTGTTATTAACATTATAACATTCTCAATTACTTTATACGGTTTCCCAAAAATGACGGATTCATCACAAAAGCGGAATTAGTAGTTGGATTATAAGGTCACTGGCTAACCGCAAAAATCAATTTTCGCGGTTATCTGCAATGCGTTCATTTGCATATGGAATGACCTGCGGACGAGACCGTGAAAAGACGTTTAACAATCACCATGTAATGAAAACTGATTTATAACCTGCTACATCCACAGGTCTTGCCACTTCGGAGAGCAGCATACAGCGTCTTCTCCCGTGGGCCTAGGGTTGAACGACCTGAATGACTGTCAAGTCAAGTCAAATCAGTAGTAGCTTTATGCACCCGGATGAGTGAATTTTATGCCATAGTTGTGGATTCAAATTTACAAAATCATACATAATGAAACCGAAAGCAGCAGGTTGTGTTTGTCAGTGAAACAAGCAGTTGCGCAATTCAGTAGAAATTTTTTCCTTATCAATAAGTAGACGTGCAAGATATGGCAAAATAGAATTACGATAAGAAGAGGTACGTGGAAATAACAGTTTAAATTTTGAACGTGTGGATGATGTAGATACAGCTTTGTAAATTCGTTGTGTAATGGGTGGTGCGTGTCTCAGAGTATTTTGGCAGTGAAATTTTCACATGCTTGTGGGTGTCTGTCTACGAGAGAATCGGCGAGTTTATCCCTGACAATGCCACTGCATTTAGAGATGTGTTTTAGAGATCTCGCCAGTAAATAAGTCTTTCTTAAACATATCGGGAAAAATCACTGGGGAGCAATACAACCAATGGGTTAGCACGCATGCATTCATAAATCTAACAATCAACTTATGGAGAACAGAAAGTATTCTCAATCTGAGTGAGAAGTATAAAAGTTTTCTAACTATACAGAATGTGTTTTAACATGGAGTGACCATGATAAATTGTGGAATAAGATGACGCCAAGGTGTTTTACCATTGTTGATTTCGGTACGGGTTAGAGATTGGCAGAAAGGGTGGGGAACCTATCTGTGAGGTCTAAATGTGGTACATCGGCTAAGAGGGAAAATACAACATCCTGACATTTAGAGGCATTCAATGAGAAAGAACGGGATAAGGACCAATTAACAACTTCGTTTAGCTTGCTTTGAATTTCTGAAGCTTATTCAGGGGTGGATGCTTTGCAACTTAAAACAAAGTCATCTGCGTATTTACAGCCAATGAATGCAGGAGGAATGGGAAATAGTTTAACATACATTAAAACGAAAAATGAGGAAAATACTGCAGCTTGCAGAACACCAGGATCAAATGGGGGGGGGGGTAATGGAGGATTTTTTTTGTCGTTGAGGCATGTAAACTGCCTTCTATATGTGAAATAATCACGGATCAATCTGTTATCGTTTGGATTAGCAATGACATCTCTCAATGAACAAAATCGAATCCGTTCCAATTTTGCAATGACGGTGTGGAATAGTTTGAACACAACTTTTATCTGACTAGTTCAGATTTGAAATCACAAGCTTGGCTGATGACTGTGCACTACGGATGGGTGAGCGTACGATTGAAGGAATGCACCGAGGATTGTGCGTAATCGTGCAGTTTGACCAGTGGTTATTTTGAATTTATGAGGCACAGAACCTGAGAAGGTTCTCTGTGCTGTCCACTGTCAACAGTCACTGTCGATTCAATTCTGATTTCGGTGATTAGATCTCTAACACGGATGTCCCAATTGCATAAGTGTTAGCATTTCGCCGAAATTAGTCGTGGATGCGCAGGTCACTGTAAAATATGATCTCTATATTTGTCACAAATAACGATGTTTTCCTAGATCAACATTTGTTCGGTTTATTGTGCATCGTTTCAAGCTAGATGCAACCATTGATAAGATTTTCATAACCGGCAACAGTGTTTTCCAACAGATTACTCTCGTTTTCCGAATGTTTCCTTTAATTAAAGGCTATTCATTGCCTCCTCATTTGCTCCATTCTGAATTGCAGAACGTTTATGCTTTCAGACCATCGGCCCTCCACTTCAGTACTTCCCTAAAATTTCAATATTTCGATATAATTGTCAGAGTTTTGTTTTTAGCAACCCGAATTGTTGACCAGACGCAACTGGGACGAAACCGCAGTCCGGTACTTCTTTATCGGCTATTTCACAAGAGTTCATAGCTGAATTCAATTGACTTAGTTTATTTCAGTCCGGCAGTTCGGCAGACTGAAGTCTTCCGTTCGATTTGTGAATAGCTCAAGAGCCCGTGTGAAATTCGGATCCACGCATGCACGCCGCCTACGATTTTGCAAAGCGCATGCTTCAATAACTTAGCTACGGCGTCACACTGATAGCACTTATATTTTCATATTTGGTTTACCCATGCAAGTTATTGTGGGATAGGAATCCACCATGTGGAATGTAAGCTGCTCGGTATGGCACGTTTTCCTTAAAGTTCATCGGAATCCTCCAAATGATAGTCAAAGGTGAAGTTGTTTGTTCAAGTTAAGCTGTTCGATGCAATTTATCGTATATTGGTAGGAGTCATCAAATGACCACCTCGTGTATCTCTTTCCAGAATTCCAAAATCACTCTCAAAAAGTTTATTTTCATAGTTTATTTTACAGCTTAATTATCG
>UZAN01041581.1:42017-57052 GCA_900618425.1 Echinostoma caproni
AGCTGTTCAATTCTGTTCGGTAGTCGGTACAATTAAACAATGGCGAGGGAGGGTTTGTATTCGATAACAGTCTCTCTCGTTCAGCCTACTTCCCATGCATGATAGTTGAAGCGTTTCATATGCGATAAAATCTTATAAATAAATCTTATAACTATAGATTTTTTTGCATTTTGTATTTTTTCGCGTCATCACAGTTTACAATCAACGAAACATCACATTTCGCTGTCTCGCCTGGCAAAAGACATTAAATCAGGTAAACCGAAGACGAACAATTCAATGATCGACAATAGGACGGTGTACTGGAGGCGTAAAGCACTACTCACGTGTTCAGGCATGAGGACAGTCAAGAATCGATGATAGATTGCTCTCTGATGAGTAAACACAGCTTCAAGGTCATACGGCATCACGACCCCATGATTTCGTTGGAATTCTTATCGAACTTTCACTATTCAAATACCTGACCTGAGGTATAGCTCAAATGTGCCGATGTTCTGTCCTGAGGGTGGTTTCATTTTTGGTATTCATTGTGTGATGTTTGTCTAATTGGTCATAGCGGGATTGGTGATCAAATCAATGTGGATCGGGAAAACGCGAGGTGTCCTGAAAAACACACATGAATGTTTGGACTCAATATCAATGTAGTCATAAACTGAGAGTGATATACATTGTTTGGGAATTTACTTTTATCCTTTAGCAATAAAGTTGCTATTGATCACGTCAGATAAGATAAAACAGAAACAAAGCCATAAAAGTAGGGCTTTATTTGTCGAAGAAAGTCACTGAGACGAAACAATACATACAAAGAAATTTTATTGGCAAAACGCATTATCCAATCACGGTTGGTGTTCTGTTCTTCACCAGATTCCCATTTGAACTGCCGGAGTGTCAATTAGTCTAGATCATACAACTCTGCTTGGTTGTTGTGAAACAGTAACGCGCTATCTCATGGAGAGAGATCATGACAGTTGATTTTGAAATTAACCGCAATCGACCGAGTGCTTTGCTTGATCGATTCTTAATATTTTGTCGCAACTTTATGAACAAAAATTCATCCCACGTACTTTCGATCCCTAACTTCTAACATTCCACTTCTTACTGAGTGATTGGTTAAAATCCAAGTTAACCAATGGCTCATCGACTGTAACGATGTTTATTATATTTTTGTTATTTTTTGTTGCCCAAAACTGCAAAGTTTCCTGAAGCACACCTATAATATGAAGCTGAATAAACCTTATTTGAATTTTCCGCCATTCAGAGAGGATATTTGACCTCTATTTGAGGATGATACCGAAGACTGTTCTGATCAATCGAAAATATGTTCACTGTAGTTCGAATTGAGATTGTGAATCGACCAATGAGAACTTCCGTCCACAACTAGGAAACCTTACTGATAGTTGCAATGTGTATGGTGGTTCTGTCCCACTTGAACATTCTGAATCCCCGTTGGTATTCTACGATCACATGAAAAAGTTTTGATGCGCGAAACTGGTGTGTACCTTGATTTGCTTATTACTAGCCGTGATTCACTGTCCTTGATAAAGCAACCCAAACTGTCTGAGGGTCACGAACGAAAGCTCAACGGTTAAGGTCTTGCATGATTCTCGCTCGAGGTGCCGGATGAACATCAGTTCGTCAGAAACGTTTAGGTTGTACGTTTCCAGCATTAATTGTTAAACCATTCCACTTAATTTTTTTTATGACGTAAACGCATCAATCTGTAGTGTCATTTCAATCAACCAGTATACTTCATTCTTCCTTGAATATAGTAGATACATTTTTGTTCGTTACACAAGCTACATTCTATGCGTATCGACTTCTAATATCTTAAATTTACATATCTCACTTTAATTTGGTTATATCTTTGAAGAGACTAAGCCGGCTTTATGAAAATCATGACCTTTCATTGCATATGATTACATCATCTGGCCTTTGTACAGCCAGCTGGGGGTACCGAGCCATTGGTATAACAGCAGATTGGACATTCAACTACTATGGTTTTAACATAACAATCATAGCAGTTGGGTCACATAGGACACCTTGTCCGCCAAATAAGAAGTAGCTGACCCCGTGTGCTGGATGGGGTCCCACAGATATTGTTAAGCCTCTTTTACTCTTACTATGGTTTATCCTGTCTGGTGTACAGTTTGCCTCGACTTCTTACAACTATAATTGCTGTTTGGGGAATGATGGAAGCTGAGAATTTGGGACATACCTCATGGGATACAACAATCTGGCAACTCAGAGATACTAATTTTATCAAAATATCTTACTTTGTGATGTACTCTTTCAGTTTTTTGAGCGGAAGCTTCCAATTTTTCTCAGATCTTCAACAAAATAGTTCGCTCAAATATCTTTAGACAAGTTTACTTTGATCGTTTGTTTCAGCTATCTCAAGTACACTGCAAATGTGTTTCACTAATCCGCCTAGCACAATCCTGTCTTCTTCTCTGTGACCTTCCCTCACAGACCAGTAATAAAATGATTTTTGCTCAGTGACACATCACAAAGCATCAGTCAAAGTACTGCCAAAATATTTGAGCCAATTTTCAGCGTGTGAGGGAGGGAGCGAGCGCTGGCAGCATTTTATATCCTTCAAGGGTGACATAACAGTCATACAAGAGATTTCATGTGATTCCATATCAAATTTATGGAAGCTAACTGCAGCCCCGTATTATGCAAAGTCATGGTGAACTCCATTCTTGCAGACAATGTGATGAATCATTTAGAAAAATACAGCGTGTTATCTGCTTCTCAACATGGATTTCGCAGGCGATCGTGTACCACTAGCCTGCTTCTGGCCCGAGAAGAGTGAACAAAAACAGCTGATCACGGTGATGCAGTGGACGTCGTGTACCTCGACTTCTCCAAAGCATTCGATCGAGTAAACCACAAACCACTGCTGAGGAAACTACACAACTATGGAATTCGGGAACTTGTACTGATTTGGATAGAAGAATTTCTACGACAATGCACAATGTCAGGTTTTGGGTCACTTTCTGATCCCATCAGCTTATCACGAGAAGTTTCACGGGGATCTGTGCTTGGCCCTCAACTTTTCCTTGCTTTGTGAACGACCTAACGGACAGTTTGGGGCCATAAACGTGAATGTTTGCAGACGATGCAAAAATATGGAAAAGAGGAACTAAATCAGAGAACTAGCTAACACTTCAGAGAACACTGAGTGCTGCCTATCAATGGTCCATCGAAAACGACATGCAATTTAATGTATCAAAATGTACAGTCGTATCCCTTCGACACAAAACTCTGTTTCCATATTTCCTTGCAGATCAACAACTTCCGTATGTCCCGAATGAGAAGGATCTCGGTATCATTAGTCAAGACGACTTAAGCTGTTCTTTAAATTGCTCCCGGGTGTCGTTCTTCGCTGCAAGACATGTTGGTTTGCTAAACCGAGTATTTGGTAAATTTGAATCTACGCTGTTCCCACAATTATTATCAGCCCACATTCGAATCCACATAGAGTAGGCCATTCAAGCATGAATTCCATGGCTGCAACGCGATAAGAAGATTCTGGAACGTCCACATAGAATAGCCACCAAAATGGTCAAGGGACTACATTCCAAGAGTTACGCGAAAAAGCCAGCAATCACTGCAAGTGTACTCCACACAGTAACGCCGCATTCGAGGCCACCGCTTGTAAGCGTTTCCCATAAGAAAAACTTTGACTTTGGCTTTGAATGAAAGAGCAGTCTATCCTTCAGCAACAAGCCAAGAACATTCACCCGGCATGGCCAGTCTGAATAACTTTCGTCATTTTCACTTCTATCCTTATCACTGGTAGCAGTTCTGTTGAGAACAAACTAACAGAAAATAAGACCCGATCCAGAGTGAGAGTTGATGTGTTACATATTGTTCAGTTCAGTTTTCCAAATAGGCAACTAAGACTTTAAGGTACGGAAACCCATTCCAACCAATAGGTTTTGCTTTAGGAACCATAACCGGGACCTTTGATCTAAGAGTCTGATCCGCAAGGCATCGGGAACTTTTGAACCAGTAGTGGGTTCATTATTTCCGAGGATGATATCTGAACACATTTAAATTGATATTTCTTGTCCGCTGTAATTGGAGTTTTGGTCCGGACTATGCACCAAACCAATGGGAACGGAACAATATTTAAGACAAATATATCTGTTTATTTAAGGTTCCTGGGTGTAATATTTCCGGGTTGCCCAGGCCGGACGGGATTCACAACACGGAAGTTACGTGTACCAAATTCCTAGCCCACAATGCATTAGGACAGTTTCAGATAACCGCCATCCATTCGGGCGGATGGCCGGTTTATTAAATCATACCTTTTTCGGACAGGATCAGACGTTCAAGAAGGATCGTATAGATCGATACCGAATCAAACATGTGATGAGTTCTAGGACTGAAAAAGTTTGTATGCGCAAGTGTATTGAAATCCTTTTTGCGAAGGTGAAAGGTGGAGACAATGAAAATACGTCTCACACCAACACCCACCAGGGATTATGAGTTGAAAATGAAATCTTACTGATGATATTTTTTTACGTCATTCACTGAATAATGAACGATCAGTTATAATTATACTGTTAGGTAAAAGCAGCTGTTAAAAACACAAGATTGCTCCAAGTGGTCTATGTGGTAAACGCGTACAATGGAGGGGTATGAATGGAGCCTAAGAAACATTGGAGTAGTTCAACGCAGAGCTGGATTATACCATTCTACCAGAACTTGGAACAAGAAACAGAAGAAAGAAAGGAAACCAACGATCAAATTTCGGATCATAAATTAAATCAATTGTTTTGTCAGAGAAGTCAGACTTCTCTGCGAAATAGGAAGCTGAATAGTTACTGGTTTTTAAGCCTCTAATGATCTGGGAAGTACACTACGTCAGCCAAGAGAAGAGAAAACTGGACCAATTATTAGTGAAAAAATTGGTAGCTGTGTAATGTAGTGTTGGTGCTTCTCAAGCATTCAATCAATGCCTCGTTTTGATTTATGCTATTCTGTGTTATGATCACGTGTGTCACATGTTTGAACATGACTCTAATTGAGATCGAATGAATGGAGAAAACAGTCAACCAAATAAACAGCTTAACTATTTGTATAAATTGCAAACGTGACTCAAATGGCAACCACTTTCCCGACTGGGAAATTGACAATACACAATTCCTTAATGGTCTGATAGTATCCATGACATTTGTGGCAATCATTGCGGATGAGCTGTCAGTGGAAAGGAAAACAGGATACAAACATTACACTGTTTGTAGTGTAAACAGTATTTCAGTTTATCACCAGAACGTTGCTGATTGCGGAAGAATATCACAGCATCGTCTGGCCATAACCACATTTCCGCATATACAGAGCGCACTTTCGAGAGGCATGCTTACGCAATCCACTTCGGGAAAACCTACGTCAGCGTCCTCCCGAGACATTCTAATCCAGATGGCTGTCACAGATATCTTGTTTGTTGGCCTACGTGATGTGTTCTCCACCTGTTCATCGGATGGTGTTCTGTCAAGCGGCTGATATTGAACCGTCTGAAACCAATTTGGGTTTACAGAAGCAGGCGTAGGTCAGATAAAATCTGTTCACTGTGGTTACGCTTAGTGACATAAAAGACGTCGAGATACAAAATGTTTTGACGTGTTTTCACGCACTCCTAAGATGGCTTTGTGAAAGAAATTCAACTTCGTTGTATGTGTTTTATTGTGATCTGGAATAATTGGCTTTAACTGTGACATTGATATGGATGTATAATTGATAGGCGATATGTTATACACAGACTTCAGTAGCGTTTAAAACTCCTCGGTTAAAGCAACATCAACTTGAAATGTACGAACATTTTTAAATAATTATATTGCTTGGAGCACAGTATCCTGATATTCATTGTTTTATTCCATTGGATCCACAACAACGTGATTACTGGTTAGGATTTAAGATTTATTGGGCGTAGTACCCTGCTGCTGGCCAGTATCCTGTATTTTGTTCATGCTTAGACGTGGTGCCTCTTACGAGGTGATTTTCCTCCCCTTGTCCCACCCCAAAGATGAGCAGCTAGTAGTATCAATGGTGATAGGAAAACTTTATTCGTGCCGACTTGGAAGTATTTACACTTCTCGACGGCCATCTGTGTAATTTCCGTTGCAACAGGTTCATTAATCGCATAAACAACTCACAAATTTAGTCATTCACAATGATTAGTTGCATCTCATATCCCTTGATACCTCTCAAGTTTTTAGCGGCTCTAAGCCTGAGGCGAAGCTCCAATCTTGATTGCTGAATTCATTGTATATATGAACCTCGCAAAGTAACCCTTGTGCTTGCCATTAACCTTTCGACTCCCGGTTAACTTTGTGCCACATTTTCTATAGTTCTGCCTAATTTTGTCTTCTTTCTGCTACTTCTTTTTCACCTTTAGGTCACTACTTACCATTGACATTATCCGTTCTCAAGCTAATCCGTTCTTTCTACCACCTGCCCAGAGCTCCACCAATCGCCTCCTTGCCCATTTTGCCATAGTTAAAATCACGCACTCCAGTGCTTGTCACTAATTTCTCCCTCACACCTGTTTACGGTCATACGTGTGAGGTCACGTGTCACGAGCTTCTCTAAAAGCCTGTCAAGCAGTGCTGTTCAAATGGTTTCTGATCAACAACCGTGCGTGGTATTATGGGGCATGCTCTTCTGGAGCGAAACAACAAATTCTGTTTAGCTGAGTATCCCTCTTCTCAACTGTACTATGATCGTGAGAACACTAAGACCTGTATCGTTTTTACTCCACCTCCACTCGTTATGTAACACTGGAGCAATAGCAAAAGAGGGATGACCAATGTAACCGGGAATTTTATCATACAGTGCTAATCAGAAAGAAATACCTAGAATCAACTGAGATAGAGGGCAAAGTTTATGGAAAGCTGACCCTCCTCTTCGTGGATGGTCTTCATGTGAATGAAGGCAGTGCTGATTGCATTGTCTTTTAGTTCAATACCTTTAATTGGATAAACAGTCATACAATTATCAAAGCTTTCGCATATTGAATGGCAATTGGATTTTTCCAGTATGATTCAAATAGCGCATATTCACGGGAAAGTTGTAGTGCTGGCGGGTTGTTTGATTTTGCTGGGCGTCAGCGGTACGCATACACGTGCACGCTGGTCAAAACCGCCATGGTTCTCCTCAGAATGTGTTTGCATACCTGGGTCAATCAATGTACAAGCAAAATTGACGTGATTGGATCGATTTGAGTAACTGTATCTTGGGTTTTGGCGTGGCGAATATCTAGTTTCAACCCCACAATGTCTTAAATGAAACATTTCCTTGGAGAGGTAGAAGTTCAAAACTGTTCTGTCATAAGTCGAACATAAAAATCTCAACTCAAACACACGTGCGAGACTTCTGGTTCCGGTACGCCATTGTCAACTGGGCTCCTGGGCTCCTGTTTCTGCTAGCTAGTGTGTCGACCAGAGATGAAAGTGTAAAAAGAAGATGAAAATTACTGGAATCGTGTAGTGAACGGAATAGTACTTTAATATCGCATACTTTTAGTTGTGCTGAATATTCATCCATCGAATAGCGTGAGATCATGTAGAACCAAGATGATCTCGGGATTTAGTTAGTTCTAATCATAATTACATATACACAAATATCGAAAATCTCAACCATACATTAGCTCATTCTTTGCTTTCCATTCGCAGTTGGTATGGACCGCATGTTGGCTTGCAAGCTTTCGGCCAATCAGGTCACATGTGTTTGAGCTGTATAGATTGTTCGGGCTCCCCGTGTCCTGAATGGCAGTCTCGAAACTGTATTGCGACGCACACTCTACACCATCCAATCATATCGATCGATCGATCACCAGAGATCACTATCGAAACGGAAATAGAGAAATGTTGAATGCTAAAATCTTCAAAGTTTCTTGGTTTCACTCCACCACGGACAAAATCTTCAGAAAACTGTCCACTCCTGGGCTACGCTCAAGTGCTTTGCTCGCCACATTGCTTACAGTTGGCTTGGTGATGGCAAGTACACATATACAAGTCATTTAGTAATGTAGTTGACAGCATTAAAAATTGTTATACTCTGGATTTTTAGCTCTTTGTTAAACGACTCTCCACATGAAGAACAAAATGACAAATTCATGGTTCTCAGTCCTCAATGTTCATTTTTGATTCAGAAAAACTAAGACACAAGTATGTATGCTATCTGTTTGTTCCGGGTACTTATGATCAAGTAGTGGGGTGACCAGCATCTTAGAATCTCAGAATTCTTTTCAGACAACTATCACTACCATGAACAGAGCGGCTATCTCACTGTGCAACTGAACAATTTCTCAGGCAAACACTGATTACGCGTCAGCAGTTTCCCCCAGATAGGGTGCACACGTTTCACAATATAATTTATTTACAGAGTGAATGAAGACATTTATCGGTTTTCACTGTGAATACGATTGTCTTGCCAACTGTGACTGACATCTTTGAACCGCAATTCAAACACGTCTAAGCTTGATGGAAAGGATATACTCCAGGGGCAGCGGGTCATGCTGAGCCACATGTTTTCTATAACTACAAAAGTGACCGACAAAGAGAAGGGTCTGTTGTATATACCACCATAGCCTTCTGGTGCTTTACTTGTTTACAGAGGATGTGCAACACCTTTCAATACGGTTCAGAATAACAGAGATAACGGAGAAAGATTTACTCGAAATAAGGGGGTACCCAACTCCTGATGGATTGTGATTAACATGGTTTCACATCACAAACTGGCTTGCTTTTGGAGTTTATTAGGTGAAGACCGTGGTTGAGTAAATTTCGGAAACGGATAAGTGCGATCCATTTGAGTGTTCGATTTGGTGAACCATCGGTGGGTGCTAAGTATTTCGTATTATTAATGAATTTATTAATGATCTTCCAGACGTCCTCGGACCACAAACTCTGCTGTTTGCAGACGATACCAAAATATGAAGGACAATAACAAAACCAGAAGATTCATTTGACCTCCATTACGCCCTTGACGAAGCCCACAGATGGTCTGTCTCCAACGATATTGAATTCAACGTTACCAAATGTAAAGTCGTATCACTCCGTCACAACGGTCGTTTTCTGTACACTCTCGGACACGAAACTCTGCCTCATGCTCCATCCGAGGAAGATCTAGGAGTAGTCATTGGCGCAGACTTGCTTTGCTCCACAAACTGTTCCCGGGAATCATCCATTGCGGTAAAGCAGGTTGGACTACTCAAACGCGTTTTTGGATCGTTTGAGCCGGCTTTGTTTCCACGTCTGCTAGCCACGTATATTCGTCCATATACTGAGTACTCAATTCAAGCCTGGAACCCATGGTTGCAGGGAGATCTGAAGGCACTCGGACATCCACAGAGAATAGCTACCAAAATGGTCAAAGGTTTGCATTCCAAGACCTACGGAGAAAGATTACAGCTCCTGGGGCTATACTTATCCCAATATCGTCGAATCAGAGGCGATATGATTTTATTCTATCGGATTTTCCAACAACCCAACCACCCCTGTAGATCTCTGTTGGTTTTATCGCACAACGTTCATCTCAGAGGGCATCCGCTGAAGTTGGCACACCAAAAGAGCCGTCTCGACTGCAGACGTCACTCGTTTGCAGTCAGAGTGTGCAGCACATGGAACTATCTACCAGCTCAAGTGGTCTGTTCCCCAACATTAGTATTTTTCAAGCGTCAGCTTGATGATGCCCTGGCAAACGTTACATTTCAACACCGAACTACATAACATATTCTCCTGTGCTCGTCAAAACATTACTTTACTACTTTAATTTCATGGACTAACCGTGATATTGTGAATCGTCATCCGAACCAAAGTGTAAACACCCTATGGGATTTGTAAAAGCGAATTCTTTGTAAGTTATATCCCTTAATAAAATTTGAAATTTGATTTGAAATTTGGATATCTAACAAATATTGATCCGTTAGATAGCGAATTTACCTTTCCTAGGCCGTTTATCGTTCCTGCTATTGGTCTAGATCGGTAAGACACCGCCAATACACTGAAGAATTAGGAGGCTACAGGTGAAAGTTGGCGTGCCCCACTGTAACGCAACTATTTTAAAAACAAATGAATTCTACAGATAAAGTGATTTCAACTGTTGCAGATCGTTCATCGTTCCCATGCTCTAAGTTGTTCATGCACTTCAGGGAACAGTTAAAAACTTCACTTGTGCTATCGAGTTGAGAACTATATGCTTGTATATCCAGTTCTTCTATCCTAAATCTCAATAAAACTCAAACGGGATTTCAATCTGTGGGGATACTTCATTGCTATCGGTAGAATCGACTTATTGAGGAAAAACAGAGAATTGCAAATGTCAATTTAAATCTAAGTGGGATCGAGGATAAGAAGATATAAGAAACTATATGAAGTCAAAATAACAAACTTTTAATATGTTTATTGTGAATGTTGTAATGTTAATACCACAGCAATGTAGGTAGAGAATTATATTCACCGACATTTCGGTTACCATGGATGACCTTTCTTTGTACTATGTTTTGTTTACCATGCGTTCGCCATAAGTGCTTGAGGGCCAGCAAGGCTTTGTTTTATTTTGCTGAATGCTGCATATTCTTCAATCTCTCTCAATCACTGATCACATTACGCAGAGAAAGCTGAAATTCGATTGTACGTTACCGCTTGTAAACTTCACATTTTTGTTTCTCTGTGGTCCCCTTGTAATAGAAAAATCATGTGAATCTATGGCATGACAGTTCGCAAATGTTTCTTAATGCTGGTAACACTCATCGATATATGAATTGATGAAACTTTTTCGGCGTCAACTTTGCAAGTTAAATCATTGCAACTTGGATAACTGCTGGCCTGAATTCGGATCACTTTTTTCCTCATAGAAGTCTTTTCTCGTCCGCCTTATGCTTGAAAGCAGTTGTGCATAAAACCAGGCTGGTTCCGCCCAGAAAGAAGGCATGTTACGAAATCGTTTAGGCGTTACACAGCTACATCCTTAGGAAATAAATACAGGATCAATTTGGCCTGGTTATACCGGAACGGTTACTATCAATTAGCATCAGTAGACGAACATGAATATGTGGCTTGTTATATATAAATTGCAAATAAAACTAATGGAATATAACAGCCCGATGTTATCAGTCAGGTGTGTGGGGGGGGGCACACTGTTTGTCTTCGTCAGTACATTCACTTTCTCACGGTTCGTAAAACTCGCGTTAAATTCAAAGTGTGGTATTGCAAATGCATTGAGTAAATAGTTTGTGGGTGGCTGGAGATGAGGTGCATTTCTGTAATAGCCAACCCGAACTGAAACAGCAGCAACAACAACAGTTCCAATCGCACCAGGTGTTTTTCACTGGGATTTCAAATAGAGTCGTCATGGCTACGTGGATGCAATATTTCCGACGCTGATTGAGTCGGTGATTTCACTTCGTGCGTTTCTGTTTACCTGTAAAGGTTGCCCCAAATCGGATCACACCCTATTCTCGTACTCCCTCCCTCGTACGCGGTACATTTTGAGGTACCCAGTGGTAAATTGAATTTCTCAGTCCTTGAAATTTCTTTTCAACTGGCCGTTATTACCGTAGTCTTGTTGTTGTAGTGGAATCACTTGTGGTTGGAATAACGCACTTTGTCATTTCCGGGCCGCAAACACTGCCTGTGATTTGTTTTCTGTTTATTCCAGAATAACTGTAAATGAGAATGAACTTAAATGTTTGGAGTGAAATCTCGAAATATGTGTTAAATTTTTTGGTAAATATGTCTTAGTCAAATTGGGCAAAGCCGAATTTTCACACATGAAAACGAGTTCCGCAACCGGGATGGACTTTACTTCGATTCATTCTCTAAGCCAAAATCTTTGTACTGCAATTCAGGCATGATCAGAAATTGCATGACACCATGAACTATTGCTTGAAACATTAGAACCAGTTATTTCTCAGCTTTGGAAACAGAAACACAGGACTTACGAATACGATTGTACTCCCATTGTATTAGTGTGCTGTTACTCTGAAGTCCTAGGCTCGCATACCAATACCGCCGCCCAATTTTTACCAAATGCAGCCACATTGTCATCAAAGATTTACGTTATTTAATATATATATATATATATAGCATAGTTACTTCCGATTTCATCACAAAAATATACAAATGTATTACTTGTATACTTTATCTAGGTAAAAACGGGTGCCTCTTGGCGAATTATACCAGCGTTGAAAACAAAAGCACAATTCATCAATAACAAAGAAGTTTTATCATGGATCGATTACTCCAAACATATGTCACGTGATCATTCATGCCAGTTGATAGTACTCAATCAAGTTGTTAGTCTTCGTTTCGAACAAACACATCACATTATTGCACAGTCAATTCAGTGACTAATTTCAATTTCTGTCGGTGCGGTATTCATTCGGTCCAGCTAACACGAGAGAAACAAATTTAACTTGTTCCTCAGTTATTTCGACTCTTTGATCCACTTTCATTACAGCTTAGCTTTGAAGCATGTCTATTCCAATTGCTACACAGTTAAGCCATTAAATAGTTAAACGGCTGAGTTTAACATGAACAGAAGACTGTAGTTATAAACGTTTAAACACTTGTTTTGTGATCGATAAAATGCATGCTAATTTCCTAACTGTGTCCTATATACCCTTGTTCTGTTGGAATCGGAACCGATTTTGCAATTATGGAGCATCTGTATGAATTAAAAGATGAAATAAAGTTCAGTTTATATTGATAATATTAGTGCGACCGTTATTCTAAAAGTGCATGATCATACGTTGTGTCCGGATTGCTGTGAGGTAACTTGTAATTATCTATCTATTGTCAAGTTTCCCAGTCATAGTGATCAAATATATCGATTTCGGCGCATATACCACATTTTGATCGATGGTGCTTGATGTCGCGATTGTGTTTGCCTGAATGCCACAATCACATCCTCCCAGACACACGTTTTGTGAACATTCTCGTGTTATTCAAATGCGTTTACACAAGGGTAATCAGAATTTCATACATGGATATCCAATACAGTCCATTTGTCGATTACTATCGTTTTGGTCTTCTATTGATAGAATCATTCTAAAGATGTGCACATTGCGTTAACTCCCCTCTTGTTATCTCTCTTTTGTTCTATGTAAAGACACCAAACAAACTTTAAACATTTTATGCCGACGCACTGCAATACTAATTAACCTGTTGTATAAAGACTTCTAATAGAACCTTGGGTTTTATCTCTTCCATCATGTTCCAATGCATACATAGAACCTTCTGTGCCATTTTTACATGATATGTGTTGAACACAAATGACCTTGGTCGATTTATTCTCAGAGTGATAACATCACGTAATCTATCATTCTCTGATGCTTGTTTGCATAAGCCTTCAAAAGTCTCAGTCTGGTTGCGGGGGTGATTGTCTAGGGTTGCGATTGGTTACCTTCCCCTTGCACCTCGCGGAATGCCTTCGTGCAACCAAGCGTCTCGAATAACCTCTGCTGAGGAAGCCCTGCTCACTGCTTTCGCATAGCAGAGGTGTTTTCCCACCAAAGTGAGAGGACGAGAAGCCAACATCCGAGCCTATTACCGGGTTGCTATTTCCCCTGGGGAAGTTGGGTAAGAAAATCTGATTCCAAACCAACCAAGAGGAGGCTTACGAACCACATACACCTTCCCGGTTGTTACGGTTATGTTCACTGGCTCGGTTGAGCATCAAGGTGTATTGGGCATCTTGAACGTTTGACCCCGTCCAAAGGGCGTACGATGAGATGAACTGGACACCGGCCCCAATGGATTGCGGTTTTCGCACACCGCCCGCTGCCTTGCGGGTTAGGCTTTGGCTAGCCAAAGGCTCCGGCTGTGGATTCCACAGGAGAATTCACCTGCCTTGGCCTGGGAAACCTGGCAGTATTCCGTCCACGAACAAATTACGGAACATTTGTTTTTCATAAAGATTATTGTACCATGATTTGTTTTTCACACGATCTGCATTCAGTCGTGCCTGAAAATGTGAATCTATCTGTTTGCATAAGGTTATAAAAGATTTGAGTGGTGAGCGTTTATATTGTTCACCCTCACCACACTTTACCTGGCATTGTCCTGTTGTTCTAACCCACACTGCGATAGAGTGGAGCAGCGCCAGAAGCTCTGAGTCACATATTCTCACAGGGTTCCCTGACCTTGACGAACTCAAATAAGATCACATCCGTAGATCATTCACACAATAGCAACTGCTTTCCGTGGCACAGATTGGACTCGTAAGCCCCTCAACTACAGTCAGTGTAACCTTTCTGTCTTTTCGGGTTCAAAGAGTCTGGTTTCGTTGACCTTGCAAACCTGGTGTGAACTCACCTAGCCATAAAGGAGCTGTCCATCAGAAATACCCTGTAACTTCATCTTCCCGTCGTCCTGGATTGCTGCCCCCTGTCCGCTCTGTGGTCCATAATGCCAAGACAGCAACATGCATTGAACTGAACCACCAAAAGTACTTTTAGCAGTCTTGTAGAAAAA
Source organism: Echinostoma caproni (assembly GCA_900618425.1). Lineage (NCBI taxonomy): Eukaryota > Metazoa > Platyhelminthes > Trematoda > Plagiorchiida > Echinostomatidae > Echinostoma > Echinostoma caproni. The sequence goes on from UZAN01041581.1 coordinate 56,501, forward strand.
CATTTTGTAGTATAGATTGATTCTCATTTATTTGCCAGGCTCGAAGAATAGCTGAACGTTAAATATGTGTCTCATTTCATTCATCAGTTTGTTTGCTCACAAGAACGATATACAGTTGTGAAGTATAGACAGGATTTTTGATCATATATATGCATACTCTCAAACTCCTCTGAAAGATCCGTCTCTTTTAGTTGTCAGTTCACCAGTTGCCATTTTCAAAGATTTTTCAAAGACGTTTTCAGCGTGAATACGAAGATCTCTTGTTTTCCACATCAAAACCGCGTCTCTTTGATTTCCAATCAAGAGATGAACATTCCTCCAGTTACATACCAGTCAACTATTTGTCTGGTATCAGAGCTAAACAAGATGACTAATATCGAATGGCGCAGTACGAGTCAAACCGCAATGCGAAAAATAAATCCTGTTCAACGCCAGACAGACCACATGCAAAATTCGACCTCATTTCACATAGCATATTTTGTCAACCGTATTTCCTCAATATTCTCACATAAGTTGTACGTGTGTTGCCTCAAAGACAATCTCATATACACA
>UZAN01041582.1:0-10536 GCA_900618425.1 Echinostoma caproni
AATCACATGCAAATCTCTCTGACACTTCCGCAGCATAATCATTTTGCGAACATCTATTACACCTTCTGAGCCAAAGATACAGCTTTTTCTCAGTTGAGATCAGTGGTCATCCTACTTTGCAACGAAATTTAACTTAAAATTGGCGAGAAAAGCATCCATGGCAGATTTACTTACACCGTTTTTATACACATCTTTATCTTGGTTAATGAGTTGGAATGGGAACAACAGACGCAAGTAAGCATAGAGTAAAACAGAAACTAAAAATATGAAGTCATTTTCAAAACAAGTGAGTAATAGTTATCGGCATTTTAAGGCCTAATTTATGGACGTCAGTTGTTTTGTTTATTTCTTTGTTCACTTCAATCGATTCATCGTCACGATTCACGCACCAAAGTTGAAGGTTATCATGTATATTGATGGATTTATGTCACACCCTTCCCCATTAGCCAGAAGTGATTTTAGGTTTTAACGACAAATGAGGTTATGTGCAGCATTCATTTTATCCTTCCATTGCAAAACTATTTCCTATCGAACAAAGTCGATACCAGCCCCTCAGACAGAGTGAGATAAGCTTCACTGGTGATGAAGATAAATCATGGTAATTTAACAGCCCGATGTGTTGACTTTTTTCCAGTGCCAAGTATGCCGCCATATCACACTAACAAACCATCTGTTGGGATGGATTCATAAGATTTTTATCACTCTAATTAGGATGAAGAATTGTGATAATCGATACCAATCCGGATGAATCTGCCCACGTTTGATCGATGAGAAAATAAATCAAACAACCCGGGATAACATCTCGGGATTCCCTCCCCGTCCCCAGATCACCAACAATTTTCCGGTTTGTTGCACTGAACAGCAAACTCTCAGTTTTCCAGCGATGACCTAGATTTAGGAAGATCCTACAACTGTAGCACGGAAAAAGCGTCAAACAATTGTCGGTATATAGGGACCGTGGGAGACAATCGGTCCCTGTCTTCCGAAAAGATATTTCCAAATTCACGCAAATAATTTCGCTTGCAGCGACAACAACACCTGACCTGTATCAAATTTTATGAAGAAATAAATACTGGAACTGCCAACTTCATTTTACCCTCGTGTAGACAAAACTTCAGGTGCGATGAAAGCCATTTGAATCGTAGATCTAGCAACCTATAACCACCCTGTTGTTTCCAATATTGATCATGAGTAAATAGGACTAGTTAGATGATAGTCTTAGATGATGCATCAAGAGCATAATTGTGTAGCAGTTTGCAGGTTAGTCAAACCGGATCGCAATATGATCGCAGCTGTCGGTGGCGGCGGCGGCGGGGGGGGGGGGCAGAAAAAGAAACTGCGCACCAAACGTTTGTAAACTCGGTCGTTTAAATGAAACAATGGTAAAATGCGAACTTAGACCACACACATTGGAACAAATTGCCTCATTTATCGCTTCCACTTATGTATGGCAAATTATTGTCTCTCCAAATACTTTTGGCTGTATTCCTATTGGAAATGTGGTTCCTTGTATGCAGTTTAATTTAGAAGGGAAACTCTCCATGGTGCGCGTTGTCTCCCTCTCTCCCTTACACAATCTCGTCATTATCAGAAATAGGCGGAGAGATGAAATCAGTGTCCGGCTTGTTAAACCTACTCGTCTTCCCGGGACGGGAAGGCTAAATTGTACATCTTGGTGCTCGTGTTTGTGTGAAGTATGTGTTTCTCTCGTTCATCATACCGGTTATAGCCGGTGCCCGACATCTCTGCGCGTGAGTCATACGGACCACCGAAGGTGGTTAGCATACATTTACCAGAGATGTTATTGAAATCAGCTAGACTGAAGCATTTGTGGTTTTGGATGTAATCGCTAGTACTAATGCAATAGCTTTTGCGAGAATTTTGTGCTGTCAATTTTTTCACAAACTGGATAGGAACTTATAAGTAATACAGTTACTGTTTAGCTTCCCTTTTACCATAAATTCTCGTTCTTAAAAGACCTCAATGATGTTAAATAAATATTTTCACTGTGCCCTTTTCAAGAGGATTATATTTCCCATTCATTACCTCAAACCCACCGCTAACCTTCAACAGCATGTCAATTAATCAACCAGTTCTGTTGGTGAAGATGTTATCTGTAGCAGACATTTTCCAGAAATCGGGATAGATAGAAAGATCGATACCTGAAAATCCTATGACTTTTGTTCCGTACACTTTACTGCATCGCGGCTTGAAGTTTATCGTATATACAGACATCGCTTAAACGGAAAATGGGGATTGCAACACAGAAACGGAATAAAACAACCTTTTGAGAGGCAATAGAACAGAAAGGTATTTTTCTGATGAAAAGAGGGAGAAAGGAAAGTTGATGGTCTACGAAAAAGGTTTTCGATACACTCAACAAGTTTTGTTTCGATAATCTACAACGAACCCAAAATGACAATAAACGGTTTACTAAATTGAGATAGTCCGGATGCCAAAGTGATATGTGCACCAAAACTGTCCAGTTTTATTTATTTTGTTTGTATTCAAAGATGGAAATTGATCAGCAGTTTAGATACGACAAAATCCAATCACATCAAAAGTCTCAAATACATCGCAGGTTTGGTTTTCTTTTGAAAAACCATTTCTATTTGTCCGAACACTTAGGCTATGCACAAAAGTGAACGGCAATCGTTAGTCATGCCTCTGAATATTACTTAAAGTTCATCATGGAAATAATATGTGAACTTTCTCGGCCATAGTAATCTGTTCGTTAATATTAACCGCCCTGCGTTTTCGATGGAATGTGTACTTAAAGGTTCAGTACTCGTGGGCGTAGAGGCAAATGCAACTGCGACGGCGTTTCATGATTTTGGCCTTGGTAAACTGTGAATAAATTTAATTGTTAATTGGAATAAATGTAAACATCTAAGCGGTAATGACAAATCTGTTTTTTCGGTACTTCCTGTCAGGCCAATACAGTACACAAGCGAACATGTAAAGACAGTATAGCGTGATAGTCCGTAATGTAAGTATTCATACAGTAATTTCGATGGTTAATGTCTGTCTTTGCCACTGTCAGACTTCTCTGACAGAACAATGGGTACATTTGTGATATAAACCACTAAAAAAAACCATCCACCTTATCCATCACTGAAAGGTTTTTCTCTTCAATATGAAAGTGTGACAGCTAGCCGTTTATGAAAATGTATCCCGATTCCGAGTTGAGTGTTTCACTTTAAGACCATCCAATCACGATTACGGAACTAGTGATGAAGTCAACAAAACACTGCACTCATTTATGACAGACAAACAACTCCTCAAAACGGTCGATCTGAATACCCTGCAGCTGATGTATTATCCCTTAATAGGCATCGTTCTAACTCGTAAGAGTTTGCTTGGTTGCTCAAGCGATTAACGCCATCGGTTTAACATGTAGGAAGGATGTTTAATGCGACTTCAGATAAAAAGGTCTGGGAATTTACTGGAATTCTTCTGCGGACCTGGATAACTACAGCTGCTTTTTCCATTTTTTACCACATGATAGAACCTAAAATATATTAAAAAACGAGGATTTGTGACTGGGAAGCTATACATAAATCACAAATTGCACAGGTCCGTTTTAGCTTTCTATGTTACTCCTATAATGGAACTCTCAATCGGCCTCGGTGTTTCATAAGGCAAAATCAATACGATTCCCTTGAAAATGAACGATGGATTACAACCGTTTTATACATTTTTTCTACAATTTGATATCTGATATTTATCGAATTTTCGGTATATTTGGCTATAACAAAACGAAAAATAATCTCATTTTGGTGAAACACAGTCATGTGATTACAACTCGAAAATTCCCACCAGAGAGACATATAGTGATTTGTTAATTCCAAATATCACATCTCACTGTAGTGACAGAGCCTAGCCTCTCTAATCGGTCTTAAATTTGTATATTTGTCGATCCGATTTCTTAGAATATTTTGCAAATGGGATTGGATGAACGAGGTGAGAGCAAACTATTGATGAGGACATGTATATATCCCTTCCGCTTTGGTCGTGAAATGGAATCCACTTTGCCTTGACAGTCAACTACAAACCCTGGGGGACGGCCACAATGTGGTTTACAAGTGGTCTACTTCAGCTAGATGTAAAATCACTAAACCAATGATTTTTCAGTCGTTGCAGGTTCATTATCACGGATACGTTCATATTATTCGCCTGTGGTCATTGTGAATATCATATCCGGGACTTGTGACGATGAATTTGTTGCGCATATTGATATCTTTGCCAATGTTTTTTGCGTGTGATATATACATCTATATATATAACTTGATTTCGTGAAAGGCTAATAAAGGTATCTTACCATGGGGATTTAGCAGTCACCTGGATCAGTCTATTCACATCTGGGGAAGTTGAGACAGAAGTAGACTCTTCCAACAAATCAAATTATACTTCTGTGACGGTTAACACTTACCATCCAACAGCAGCATATTACTTTGAATTTGAAATCCACCTATTTGGAGTTTCGTGGCACCTAATATAATGCTAATAGTATGCTATCCGTTTTCTGATAACTCGTTTGTTGTGGAAATACTATTAGAATGCTCTTGAGCTGATCAACTCTCAATGTAGCCCTAAATGCGTTAGAAAAATATTCGAGTATTTACTCCAGTGCAAAATCTGTTTAGAATTGGCTCAGGTCGTAAGAGACTCTATTGTAGTGTATTGTACTGGAGCTTTAGCGAGTTATATACAAGCTTTCAGCCAAAAATAGACCACCATCACAAAACTGGCAAATAAAGGTAAAAGTGGGGCATCAAATGAGTAAAATATTAGCTGACTNCTAGATGCATTAAAAAGCTGAGAATGAACACTTTCTTTGTCGGTCAGTATCCGGGCAAGCTAGGGTACCAAAGGGTTTCTGTATGCAGATATCCGAGATGGGATGAGTTTTTATTTGGAACGGGTTTTAGGGGTAGGATTTGCATGCACACTGGTCATTGTGTGAGGGACGGATGCCATCAAATAGAATATTGTCAGCAAACATCAAACACGCAATAATATGAGCGTCACAAATATTGTCAATCAGAACAGATAACGGAACTTGGGAAACACGGCTGATCATGGAGAGGCCACGCTTCAGCAGCTTGGAATCGGCCTTTAGCAAACCAGAGAAAATTACAGGGCAGTAGTAAAGGAGTATGTGGAGAACACATCATTGAACAAAATCTCCTATCACGACAACTCAGAACAGAAGGGGCGCAATCTTCTTAACTGAAAAGCGAGCCATTTCAGCTTGCGAGCAATAGCTTGGATATGTAGGGAACAATGACGTTTACTTTCAAGTGTAACACCTAAGTACTTCATATAGCTGACCCCACTCACCAGCTTTCTCTGAGTTCGTACAGTGTTGAAGGGAGATGGGGAACGGTTTAAAGATAAAAATACATCCAATGCATTCTTTGGGATTTAGATTAAGACCGGAGCAAGTGAAATACTTAACGCGGTGTACTAAGTTTGTGTTATATTCAGCCATTTCCGATTTGTTAGATAAAAATGGCGATATCATCATCGTACAGGGAAAGTAATGAGTAAGTCATTGATATAAGTCGCAAAAGGATAGGATGATAAAACAGAACCTTGAAGTACACCAAAACTATTGAGTGAAGCCGTGGACCGTCTTCTTCCCACTTTAATATACTGATACCTTTGCGAAAAAAGTAATCACACAGCCATTCAAGAAGATAAGTAGTACAACCAAACGATTGGAGCTTACTAAGTAAAACACAACGGGGTACCTAGTTAAAAGCGGAAGAATAGTAAAGAAAGACTAGCTGTATTCAAAAATTTGAGAAGCGACTGGGCAAAGTGTTTGATAAGTGAAGGACTTAAGTTCTCTGGATAAAGTGTGGTCGATACTGTGAAAAAGCGTGTATTGAAACACTTCGCTATAAGTGTTGGGTAGAATCGAAGATGCATTTTCGGAGAACTCGAAACAATGTAGCTGAGGCATATCAGACGAAGAATGAATAAATGCAGTATTCAGTTGTTCAGTATCAATAGAAGAACTAGAAATCATTTTCTTCTGCTTGCAGAGTAGTTTGCTTTCACATCACATAGATTTACAGTTCCTGGTCCTGAAAAACTGACTTCCATAAAGGGAACCCAAACGTCTCATTTCACTGTTTATCAGAAAAGATAGTCGATTCATTTCAGCCCTCCTGCTACACTTGAATGTAGGTTCCATTCAACTGTGAAGAAGTCTGAGGAAAGTTGCTGATAATCTGCCATGTTGAAGAAACCAATTTGTCACTGGACAGCACATGTCAAAAACATGATTTACCACTTCTGTTACTAAAAACATCACTCGATAAGCACTTTGAGAGACGGTATTAGCAGGGCAGTAACGTCTGGAGAAAGATCTCACTAACGAAATGTGTTTGGATTGACTGAAAGAAAAATGTCCTAAGTGTGAACAAATTTTAGGTCTTATCAGGATCAGGTTATGGCCACTGGTGCCTAAGAGAGAGAAATGTTTGGTGGAAACTATATGACAGCGTGCTACGTGATTACGTGATCTAGATGATCGGTTGCCCTAGTTGATTCAATGATAAGGTCACTGAGGTTCAAAAAGAATTAAGCGTAATTCAGTGTAATTCAATTTTTTAATGCGATCAACAAATTTAGACAAACATACGTTCCCGAAAGAGAAGATTCATTTAGTACCACACATTTCAGATCTGAATTGACGCACAGCTTCCATAAAAAGGAATTATTTGATGGATAGTTATAGTGAATGACTAATCTCTATTCAATCGATAGTTGTCTATCTATCTATCTTTAAATCGATATATATATATATATATAAATCTTTAAGATTGCAAACCATTCAGAATAACCCACAGAACAAAGTTGACATTTCACTTGATGAAAACAAACAATTTGTGCTCAAATCAACTTAAATATGATGCTTAAGGGAAACATTTGGGAAAGTTTGCTTATGATAATATCAATATAAGGATTGTTTTTGTTAAACCACCATAATCGCTCCAGTAAACAACCTGACTTGTAAAGTTCAATTTTCGTTCTTTGAATTCTGCAACACGTTCAGCTGACCAGCCACAGCGTACACGTTCTCCGCGGTTGTGGTCCCGGCAATCAAACCCTATATCAAGTGGACTTCTCGAAGCTGACAGAGAAATCAGCTCGGCATAAATATGGTTTGACGGACAGTCAGAATACGACAAGTTCGCCAGACAAGGATTGGCTGTATCTGCTCACCGGGGGACCAGCTCATGACGATCGTTTTGTGGTAAGCTGCCCTTTTCCTTGTTCTGGTTTGTCACAAAGATGCTAATTTGTAAGTACGATAACACTGATCAAGTAGGAGGAATTCCGTACCGTCTACTTTAACTGTTGCTCAGTACAAAATTCGAAAACACTTTGGAATGGGTATGTGTTGATGAGGTTATTAGTGACACTTCACTGAAGGAAAAATGGATTTGGTGTAATGTGTGCAGATCACAAGACGCATGCATAAAATACCACTAATAATACTACTAAGGTGTTATTCAAATACCGTTTATTTTCTTCATGTTATCACTATTAGTATTACAACGTGAGGAACGTTTGTCATAAATAAAGTAACCAAAACGTAAAAACATTTTACAAGTGTATTTTTGGGCCCCATCAGCAGCACAAACACATCTACTAAATCAGAGATACTGCCTCGGGATTTCATCCGTGGGAGGAGCAGGCATACTATCTACGTGACCACAAAGAAACTGATCAGAGTACTCCACTCTGACTATACACCATGCAAAACATCCCGGCTTTCAAATCTGGTTGGTGCCGCCCCCCACTGAAATGAAAAGCAGAGAAAACCTGAACTTGGATCGCCAAATCCGATTATTGCATCCCGACTAGCTATGCTAAAGCAATCAGTCGATCTATTTAATTCTGATGTACTGTTACCAATTGCAGGCTTTATTTGAACACAAGTTCAATTGTTCTGGACACTCAAACACTTTTTATTGTTTTGCGGTAATCAATATGGTTTTATTTGTTCCAACCCGCGTCCGGATAGTGATCTCTCCCCATTCGGCATATACAATATACACTAGTGGCAAAGGTAAAACGAAATGGTGATGACTAATTGACGAAAATAAAATGTGGAAAGTTGTTTGTGGATACCAATCTACGCTGGTGCGTGTGTGGGGATTTGGAGGAAAGATAAAAAAATATGCGCAGGACTACTGTATATTGCATAGCTTGATGGCATTCATTTTGCTACAAGTATCAGCAGCAGCAGCATCATCATTATCATTATCATCATCTTCATAATCAAAAACAACAATAAAAACAACAACATCATCACTGTCATCAACATCGTCACCACCATGATTATTCTTTAAATACATATTTCACGAGGAATTCCGAGAAGACTTTAAGCAATATTTTACCTCAAACGAACAAACCTTACTTGCTCAATCCGTTAGTACGGACACAATGCAGATTCGCGTCCAAAATGGTTACGTTTCTGAGTTGTGCAACATTTTAACTGAATCAAATCATTTTGGTAACATCGATGCAAATGAGTTCTGTGCACCGGTCGCATTATTTCATTGTGGAAAAGTAAATTCGAGGCCGCATGAGTGTATGTAGACCTGAAAAGCAGCTGTCTGAGATCTTTCTTGAATATCTGAAACCGGGAGTGTTCCACAGATTTTTGTGTGAGGTTTATGTCACCAATGGTGAAGCCAGAATGCGGGCTTTCTATTTAAGCTTTATAACAAAACGCAATCTCTGTTTAGTGGGGAGTGACAGGGATTACTCATTTGACTGGATGGAACACAGGAAGCTCACAAGTGAGAAATTGCTTTCTATTTTTTTTCAGAGAAGGCTTTTCTCAACAAATTCAGAATACCATCTGATAGTTTCATGTCTCTCCGTTCTTTTTTGACAGGGTACAGTTCATGAAATGAAGCTGTTCTTTACAGAAAAAGGAGCTTACGAATATTGCAGAACAAGAAAGGCAAGTTTTTGAAGCGATTTATTTTATTTTTGTCAAGCACCGAACAATGAAACTTATAACGTCATGTTATCTTCATTGCTTGTCAGATCTCAGAGGCTGCAAGATTGCGAAAGGAAAATATTTTACTGAAAGCTGTTTTCTAAGTAAATCAACCTTCAAATATATCAAGAAAAGAATGTTATCATACGAGAAAAATCCACTAAAACTACCTCCTGCATCGTTCACATGTGATCCCGGAACAAGTGATTATTCTGTTCTAATCGGTCTAGAGACAGTGCAACTTGACCTACTCTCCCTTTTCCCAGTCAGAACAGCCGATGCGCATGTGATCCTAATCCAAACGTGACTAACAGAAACAATGAATAAGTTTTAAACTCTGTTTTCCCAAATTTTATTCATTTATTGTAAAAATGATGAATGACTATTACGAAAAAAAGGTTCGTGGTTAATCCGAATTTGTGAATATTTCATAAACCCCCACCATAAACATTCTGCTGGTATCGTTACCCGTTTTCGATATTGAAACTAACTACAAAAGTGAAAGTATCGAAGTGAACAAGATAAATTGCCTGACCCGTATTCACAACGCGATACAGGCAAGGGTTTCTGTAAATCTAACCAATGAAACAATCTGCTAGTCATTTGATGCTCACATTTCGACGGTCCGAGCTTAAACCAATTTGGTTGGTTTAATTTAATACACACTGTATTCGAAAAAACAAACCAAATTATTTTTAAAAATAACAATTGAGAAATTGTATTATGCAATGTTCCGAACTGTGATCAACGTATGACATTTTCACGCTACCTTGTCCGATTGGTTATTTTCATAGTTCATTCTTCGACTGAATTAACGTTCACTTCACAGAAACCTTTTTCTTTAGGTGCCCAAATGTATCTTTAGTTTATATTGCTCAATAGTTTTCTGCCAGATGAAGGCAATGTGTGTCAAAAACCCTAGTTTTCCGTAAGTATGCCCAAGTAAAGTGACCCCCCCCCCCCGACTGAGGGGTAAAGTAAACCTAGATTGTGAGATACTTTTCAGACGGGGTAGATACTGTAATTAGTAACGAACAGTGCATTTCCGGGCAATAGTCTGAGTCAACGTCATCACAAGGGCTACTGGATTTTACGCACAAAACTAAACAAACCAGAAAATTTTATTTTCTTTCATTTACGCTATATTGAGCATTAGACAGGAGTGCGCGCTTCTGGAAAATGAGTGAATTTTCTGTTAAAAATACGGTTTTCTTTGAGTTGTAATCTTGATATCCGAAGGTGAATTCTAACATTTCACCAAATTTGAGATAAATTGGAAGACAAAAATATTCTTTATGGGACAACATTAAATCTGTCTTCCCAAAAGAGAATTAATGGCGCATTAAGATTGAATCAACCAATGAAATTTATTAACTGACCTCAGAGCTTCATGAAGATTGGTTTGTCCATTAGTAACTTGGTCAATTAGATTCCAAGCAATTGTTTTACGAATACGTTTGACGAGATCAGAGTATTGGAATGTGTGAAAGTAGTACACTGTCGTT
>UZAN01041582.1:15610-35923 GCA_900618425.1 Echinostoma caproni
GCATGCCTCAAATTATGGGCAACCCGGTCTGGACAAAACAATCGGCTCCACAAGACAAGGAGGACACTCCCTTGGAAATTGGGGGAGGAATGCGGTGTGGATAAAGCGACAGTGCGATGAGGACCAATCACAGTGATATGACACCAAAAGGGCGGATGTGGGGCGACAGGTGACAACCGTAATCACGGTAAGAGTGAGAGTAGACAACGGATGTGCGGACGGTGTCTGGGGGTGGTTAAGCAAACAAGGCGGGCGGTAGTATGTGGGTCAAGAGATAACTGATTACGAGACGAAGAGTGACAAGTGACAACAATGAAGATGGTAGGATAAGCATAGCTGGTGGGTGATGCACAGGTGGCCACAAATAATAAGAGGCAGTTCCTATGCCGGGTTGAGATAATAGATTACGATAATAGGTTGAACGATGAACGGGTCACGACAATAATACGCAAGTTGCTATGGGGAACGGTTAGGTAATCATAAGGGGGATTTGGAAAATTGCTAACTAAATGATCATGGAAGGGGAACGTAGCAAGTTCCGATCCGACGGGTAAAGGTCAACAAACTGGGTGGTGGTGGCACATGAATTGATTGGTTTTTAACAGAGTACAGGCAGGTCTGGTGTACGAAATTTGGACCACTTAATAAAGCATCTTAAAATTACCTCGTCCAAAAATGAATCACCTCTTGTAAGGGATAAGCAAATATCAGTTAGGCAAAAGAGGTAATGGGATATATGGATTGATGATTAAAGTCACCAACAATAATGTGGAAACTGTCTATGAGGGGGTCGAAAGACAGAATAAATGCATCAAAGGAGGACGAAACGTGAGAGTGGGTAAAAATGAGAGCTATGTATAAGTTGGTAATGATTGTGAGTCTATATCGATAAAATCTAGGGGAACATTGAATAACTAAGCAGTCGATGCTGTCGACGGAATAATGATAAAGGACTTCAGACTTGCCGCTTCAAGTTCAGTTGATGTATGTGATCACCACACTTCCTGTTTTCTTCCACAGTGGTTTCTGTTCTTACAGAATCATTTGAACCATAGATACTAATTACTGAGTCCTCGACATTTTGGTCAAGCCAGAATTCTTGAATACAAACGATATACGTGTTACAGTGAATGCGTGAAACGAGGGTGCACGTTAGACGCCATCTTTGCTAAAAGCGATCTAATGTTTGCGCTCACCAATGAGCGCACAGTCATTTTCGATTCGGGTGTGCGACTAAGCGCTGCTTCCCAGCCACCGCAATCGCATTTCTTCATTTGAGAAGGGATCCAAATATGAACCAACGAGGACGTAAAAGACACAGTATTGAACGGATCATGTAAATATCTCATTGACTGAAACCACGAAAAGATCTTTTGAGGGGTCAGTATGTAGCATTCAACAAGAATAAAATAAATCTGAGAGGGAGAAAATGTAGCCCAGCCAACCGACAGACGCTCAATTCTTGTCAGGATATTTATGTGCGCCTCAGAAAACGTGAAATAGTTTTGATGAAAATAAACAATTCAGTGAAAGGTAAATAAAAACATTTTATTGCTAATGCCTGAATGATTACTCAATTCTGGGCAAAAAGTGTTGATATTTTCAGCCGTAAACACACTTCGTAATGAACGAATGCATGAGTTTGCAGATATTCCTTCTCAACATAAAATGTATGTCTGTAAATCTATGTCTATGCTGTTTTCACCGGAAGCATAAGAGGTTTGAGAATACGTTAGGGATCTTGTTTTTTTTTCTGTATGTGCGTGAAGTTAAAATCTTCAATTTACTATTTTGGGAATCTTGGAACTAGCAAACAATGAAGTTGGAATTCGTGTTTAGCTTTGGATGCTGAACACAATGCGGTTTATACAACTGAGGACCATAGATTGGAATATCCTTTTCCGGTGAGTCTTCTCAGATATACGTTTGGATGGATACCAAGTTCAACAATAAAAGCATAGCCACTTCATGCTATATATAAATGACATTAAACGGTTCATGGAAGGACCATTTCATTGCCCAATTGAAACCTCACGTAAAGTGTTCACTGTGGCGGTATTCACTTTTCGTCCAACAGTATTTGAGCAGTTTCTAATGAAAATACTAATAGTTTTCGCTCCACCTCGGTCAAAAATAATAACCAAATACTTTATTCTTCAAATACGGTCTATTATCTGAAATCGAACGCTGATATCAAATTTCCACCATTTCAAGTGAACCCCAAACATGACCTTGAGTAGCATTTTTAAAGAATTATAGAAAACAAGAGCAATAAAATTTACCCTAAAAGTCGCCGACATCCTTAGGGAATAACAAACTTCAAGAGCGATTTCTCACAAATAATGGTAATCTCTCAACACTTTTCTCATGGATATTTAAGTTTTCCTTGAAAGAACCTGATCAAATGGAAGGTTTTGTACAGAATTAAGTGGAAACTATTACCTCACTCATTAGTGATCAACTGGAAACAATGATCACAAATGCACACTGATAACTCCGTCATGTGACCTGGTCGATCTTTATCAAAGCACTACTTGGTACAGATTTGACAATCTTTGTAGGTGGAAAGCATTACAAGTACCACCAACGATTATGTAGTATGATTTGCTGTATCCCGACGGAGACTGAATACATAAGACTACCGTTAATGGTATCGTTCGTGCAAACTACAGAGACCACAATATCAACCAGAAATAACTTTTCTCGAGTTGGACACAACACATCTAGATGACCACGACAGTAATCTCGGTGATCTTGACGTCGTGTTTATCGGCACATTATAAAATTGCTCTTTATAGCGATGGTCCACCTACCAGATAACGATATGGGGTTTTTATAACACCCATTGCGACATTTGGTTCCCATTTCCTCTTAATAAAGTTTTCTCTGTATCCTATTTTTTAAACTAACTAATCATTGCTAAATTTGTCCAACCACGTAAACAAACAGATCTGTTAAACTGATTAGATGTGTGACACAGCCCAGTATGTTTATTGAAAAACGAGATCCTCCTTTGATTGGTAGCATTCAACAGACAGAGAAAATAGGCTATCCCATAAAAGACTTACACGTGGAAACTACGGTCCAGAAGAAGAGGAGCTGAATTTGTGAAGAAAGAAAGCATAAGTGCCAGTTGCCCGGGGTTAGATTACACCGACGGCAATCTGGCTGCTCTCGAAAGGGAGGTGACAAATCTCAGGTATGACTTATAGCCGACTAAGAATGACGTTTACCATCACCAGAGCAATCAATAAATCACTGTTAGACTGATGAATGACGTTTTAGAGCGACAACACAGTTCCGATTTTTCCCTGGGCTAGTTAAAACTATCCGCGCTGGTGATACTAGGCGAAAATCATAGGTTGTTTCAGTTTTTGGTGAAAAAAGCCTGTTTCGGGTAGACTGCATCTATTTTGATTGGTCGTCTTTGTTTGCAAAATTTTACTGACTGTCCCTTGTGCATAACTATTCCGTGTTGTCTTGGGAAAGCATGAACAAGGAGAATTGTGGCATGCACATTCAAATTGTTTATGACTCCAATTCTGACATGCACGTTCCTCTAATTCCGGTGAAGGTTTCCCTGAATAAGCCATTTATAGTTGTTTAGTAGAGCTTTATACTCTAAAGTTTAATAATTGTCTGACAGTAGTCAGTAGATAATGGTTAAATAAATTCGACACCGTAAACTGTTTGACGTCTTTGGTTTAATAAATAGTTATAAAAAAATAAAAGTGCATCAGTATTTTCATTTACCGCGATGGCTGGATAATATCACTGTTTGTGTTATGTTTTTCCCCAAATTAGCTGATCAATCTTCTATCAGCATTGATCGTAGGATAACTGTGGCAAGATTAATGTCACGGCGCATTTAACGACATCTTTACTGGTATAAAATTTCAGAGGAAAACAAAACAGCCGTTTCGTTTGAACGCTGATCAGTTTTACCAAATGGGATAAGACATATTCCTCGAGCACCGTCCTGGAGAGAAATCTGTCATTTTCACCCGGACGCCGGACCGGTAACACATGAAATCCACCAGAGGGAAGTTCACAGTTGCCTCAAATTCAAAATCGATAGCACCTGAAATACGGCCTGCTCAGTTTTGTGATAGCCGCCAGTTTGCATTTGCATTTCACCAAGAAGAACAATCATTACCACTTTCCGGTTATTCCCACAGTATCAATCACTGGAATTGGGAAGCCGCATATTGATGGGCAAGCTATTGTACAGAATCATAAATCATGGTCGGATAAGATACTGATTGATTGAGTCGCGTCGTGAAGATCATTTTCATCCCGACCATTATCTCATATCCGCACCGCGAGCACAATCCCACTCAAACACGGAACGTTATCACTGCCAACCCCCTCACTCAAATGCACCGAATACAAAAACATCCTTTCAGCTATCATTTGACATTATTTGATGACGATGGACATTTCAGAACTAACAAACCGAACTAGAGTCATTTATGTTGACAATGGACCCCCGGCTACTGTGTTTCAACCAGGGAAGGGAAATGTGGTCTGTGTATGCAGAACTGTTTTGGTTAAAAGAGGTCACATTTGGTGTATTTTTTGTCGGTGAAATGGCAAACGATACGCGTTGTTGCTTTCCGCTGATTGTTTCAAAGTGGTTGGACCGTAATCTGCCTTCATGTGAACCGTGCAACCTGGGGTTGCTTTTCTCTCTCTGCCAGCTTGGTTACGTTGATTATTTATACTCCTAATATATTACTATATATACGGAACACTAATCAACCAGAAACTGGTTCATTAGCATCTTGCAACTGGCTGTGAGATTCACACGGGTAACATGTTTATAATGACATTGCTCCGATTTTCGAGGTTCAACCGGGTGTGAGGGTTTGAGGTGATGCATCTTGCACAAAACGTTTTTGGTGCATTGAGACCTGTTGAATAGATGAACATGAGGGTTGGTATACGACTGCATAGTCCATCACTAGTCGACCGTGAACTCAGTCAAGGATATCGACGATGCAAATCGTCCTACGAAGCAGAGATCTCCAATCGCGTCTCAGTTCAACCACCAGTCGAGGAACTCAATGGATACTGGAAGCAAATCAAGGATACAATGCAAATATCGACAACCATAACGTCTGACCCTGGCGCTTGCTCAACACACAAACGATGGATTTCGTCGACTTCGGCTGCCCTGCTGGATGCATACAGAAAACTCCCTCCCCATGTCACATATGACGGCGCGTAAATCCCTTAAACACCAGCTCATCAAGAGTCTGAGGATTAACCGCGAGAAGTGGCGGATAGAAAAGTGTAAAGAGATAGAGAAAGCTGCAGCTAGTGGTAATTGTTGCAATCTCCTCCGTATACTTAGGAATACGAGCCCCAGGAAAATAGGCGTCAGTGAGGTATTCAGAGAATCCGATTGCACACTGATGTACGATCAGTAGGGCTCTTTTGATCGAAGGGTTGAACAATTCAAGGCAAAGTTCACTTGGCTATCATCGACATCTGACCTATCAACCCCCCAAACCCCGACTGGGTGAATACTCCAAGTTGATGCTAATACCCCAACTGAAATCGAGGTTTCTCGAGGAATAATTTATCTCAAAAGGAATAAGGCCTCTGACTCACATGGACTGTTCCCATCGGCGTACAAGGATGGAGGCTCAGCCTTGGTTTCGGGGTTGACGAAACTCCTCGGCTCAATATGGGAAAGGGAAGGGATCCAAGCTGAATGGTGCAAATTGGTGATCATACCTATTTCAAGAAAGACGGCAGAGCCTACTGTGAAAACCACAGAGGAAATAGTTTAATCAACATCACCTCTAAAGTTCTCGTTGGTATTATACTCCGTTGATTGTCTGCCGCACGTGAACGGTGCACGTGTGAGAACCCGGCTGGTTTTAGACCTGGTCGAGGTTGTATCGACCACATCTTCACTCCCCGCAAAACTCTATGGCACCGACATTCTTTTCGTAGACGCACAATCTCTGTCTTCCTCGATTTGAAAGCGGCTTTCGACTCAGTCGACCGCTCTAAACTCTGGTTCTACTTTTCCCTGAAGGATGTGCCCGAGAAGTTAATTTAAATATTACCATCGCTTTATACTGATAGCCGTAGTTGATTCCGGGCTTAACGCACTTTTTCGCCCAACTCACCACGTAAAGTGGTGTTCGTCAGGGTTGCCCTCTCTCTCCGTTTCTATTTAACTTCGTGATAGATTGGATTTTGGAAACAGACTCGATTTACTTCCAGGTGGCAGACTGTCTGATTTGGAGTATGCAGAAGACATTGTGCAGGCAAGTTGCAAGCTTTTCTGGATGGCTTGAGCTCCAGCATAGCCATGTTGGGTGTGCGTTTTGCACCTTCAAAGTGTACAACGTTACTTCAAGATTGGGTTGGTCCAGCACCCAGCCTCACTCTAACCGAGAAATTAATAGAGCAAGTCTTTTTACTTGGGGCAGTTACATCTCATCCGGTGGATGCATCACGGAAGAAGTGTCAGCTCGCATACAGAATGCTCGGTTGGCATTTACTAACTTCAAACATCTGTGGCGCCGTCGCGACATCCAGCTATCTGTTAAGAGTCAAGTGCATGCCGCGGCAGTTGGACCAATTCTGATATACGGCGCAGAAGCTTGGTCATTAAGAAAAGAGGAGAAAGAAAGACTGTCGGTGTTTGAATACCGCTATCTACACAACATTACACGATTCTGATGGGGCAGGCGGATGTGCAATGCTGCGGTTATGCGCAAAGTTTTCGGCAACTGCGGTCGCCAACTGGAGCAAGCGGTCGACCTCCATAGATTACGTTGGTTGGGGCATGTGTTAAGCACGTCATTAGGTCGGTTGCCGCGGCGAGTGATGTTCACCGAGGCACGAGTGGCTGGAAAAGAGCCAAGAGTGGTCATCCTAAGACTTGACACGAGGGTATGAAATCCTTAACCAGGGGGTTGAGTCACATAAGTCCCGTTAGGCTCCCTAGCTGCGGACCTCAGGATTATCGTAACCGATGGTCAGAGACACTGAGTGATGTGGCTGAGTATCGTGAACAGTGGCGTTCGTTAATTTACTTGCAACCTTAGACCACTGAAATTCTCCATTTTCTGTTCGATTCCACCTTCAACTTTCCTTTCTTCTCCAATTCTTCACCCAGAAGGCTGGCCAAAATACAGCAACCAAAACCGGTGCACGATAGTGCATGGTTAATAGCTATACAAACTGAACTCAACTGAACTCAATCACAGAGAGAATATTACCTCCGAAACTAGCAACGCGAAGTGTGCAAGCACTAGACTCATAATAACACTCCTTCTACAGCGCTCATGAAGCAGTTTCGATAAACAGCCTATCTCTTTTGGTACTTCGTTCAACTTTTGCTTTGTCATACTTGTATATTCGATGACTTAATGAAAACACTGAGGCTGCTAAATGTTTTTTGTTGTTTTTAATGAGCATCAGTGGAACCAGAAAAAGTGATTAGAAAAGCAAAATAGAGCAGCAAAATATATATAAACAGTGTAGTGCATTTTTAGATGGACGGCTTATCTAGGTCACACATGTTTCATATGCGTTTGTGCCCTCAAAAGTCGCAGTTAGAGACAAACATTTTGGCACGTATTTTACTCGTGATTTTACCGACCGAATCCAGACCGAATTTGTCCAATACTGTCCCCGTACACCGACATGGGGTGACACAGGAGGTTTATTGAACGCACGGGGTTTTGCGGTGAAAAGACAAATCAATTGACCTATGCTGAAGTGTGGATTTATTCGTTTAGAAACAAATCATTTTGATGACAACGAGGATGGAAAGTGTTCAGTTCCACTCTCCGTCCCGTAGCAACAGAACGGTCAAATATAAGACACCCATGGCAAGTACCTTTGTGGAGTTCAAACATCAATGGAGGACAGATATCCAATGGCAATTAGCTCTTCTCGAAGTTTTATATATTCGTTTCACCAATCTATGTTACCCGCACAGCGTGTCACCAGATTCATTCAGTTGACATTTACAATGGGATACGTGACTGTGCGGCACGTGGTAGGAAACACTGACTCTAATGCCAAATGAACATTAAAAAATCTCGATCTGGTGAGGCATTTCACTGGCTTGCTAAATGCTGCAAGTAAAAGGTTTCAACGAAGTGACCTTTGAGAATTAGTTTTTGATGTTTCTGTAGTCACATGATTACACATCGAAAATGGTACTTTTTTGATAATGTGAATTTGAACTTTTCGTCCTGGAACTAGTTGTAGATCACGAGAGCAAAATAGTTCACAGATGTTCTCTAAATTTGCCAGTTCAACTGCGATAGCATCGCGATGGAGATTGCGCTTATTCGATTCCGATGTTAAAGACATCTTGACTCAGGTATTTTATGAATAACCTGGTGAAACAATTACCTGAAAAAATAAGACAAAATAAAATGAAAAACTGGGACAGTCACGTTACGTATTAACCGTTGCGCAGTAGCAAAAAATAAATTCTTCTAGTCGCTTGAAAAGAATCACGTTACGCGTTTTTCCGCTCCCATCAGGTTGACATGTCCCTTGAAATCCATTCTGTTTAGCTTTTTCTAGTTTTGTTTACTAAAAAGGGGATAAAGTTTGAAGTTTACACTAACGACGCTGTTTCTGCGATCAATCTAAGGAGCGAAGGGTGACAAATATATAACACTCATTAATAAATAAATAATCCACCTATACGCCCACCGGATCAAGACTTAAATGATGTTTAAAGACAATGGACACATCACTATTCATAAAATGTACATATATTTGAAGGTGTATACTTTTAGACGACTAACTATTATCATGTGAGGCATATTCCATCTCGTTCCAATATGATAATCACCCATTGAAAAGAAATATGCTTTTGTTTTTCCAGATGAGCTCTCTACTGATACCTATGTCATAGTTAAGCTTGCATCGATTTATGCAGAATAATTGGAGGTACTGGAGGGAGGCACAATGTGTTATCATTCATACGGACTGTGGAGAATGACAGTATGTTGGGTAAAGAGAATAGTCATTGTAGACCGAGTAGATCAGGAAATGAGCGTTTTAGGTGGTGTTGGTATGCGCTCTTTCGTGTACCACTGAATATTGTTTACTATTCAATACTTTCAATCCAAGCGCACAAAATAGAAACGTTCTATAATTAAAAGCATGCTTTCGATTGACACATGCATTTGCATTTGAACTCTGAACGAAGAAGAACGAAGAACGCAGTAGCTGTACAGGATTGCTTTTGTCCAAAACGATTATTGTGTATGAGTCGTCGAGCTTACAGGCTTTATTTCCGGTGACTTACAATAGCACACTATGCCAAATCATGATCTCACGTGAAACACTTTTTCTAGTTATTTGCAGCCACAATGCGAATGATTGCAAAGAAGGGGAACCATTATTTGCCTTCGAATTTGAGCTCTAAGCAATGAATATGCACTGATCGTCAAACCAAAAAAATATACAAATTCCTATAACCTGCAACGGTAAGAATGCCCAAAAGTTTAGTTAATCTACTATCGACTTGCTCATTATTAGTTAGGAGTCGGAGAAGGTAGGGTACAAGGGAGTTTTTGAACATGATAGTGCGAGAGGGTAGATACCGAGAAAAGTAGTGTGTCGGCGGATGGGATAGACAGAAGGATAAATCAAGGTACAGCAGGTGAAGAGATTTGTACAGAATCTTATTGGTGCGCTGAATACAACAGATATTATAATTATAAGTAAGTCCTATAATCACCGATTTAACTGATATGCAATATACAACTATTTATTTATTATGAAATTATTTGCCGTCTTGTTTTAAGATGCTGGTAACCATTACAGGAAAACAATAGTGCAGAATTGGGAGAATGTATTCTAAAAAAAGGACAAATCTGATTGTGGAGTTCTTAATTGCCTGGGTTTTCGTTGTTGAAGGAAGAAGCGTCTCGCTTTCCTTATAAAATGATAAATATGTGTGAGCCACCGAGTCTTACTGTCCATTGTGATACTCAAGTACTTGACATAGGTCGCTCTAGTCACGAGTTTAAATTTGAGGATAGCTAAGTCTATTGGAAATGCAGAATTAAAAACCTGAACATAAAATGTCGGGACCTTGGAATTACAGTGAAGGAACCAACGGACCCACGCAAGGACGCCGCCTAAGCTTTTGTACAGCGCGCGCCCTACCAGCTGAGCTACGAGGCCACATTGTTAGCACGTATCTTTTTACGTTCGAATCACCCATCCAAATTACACAGGCATATGGCATCCACCAGTTAGTATGTAAGCTGACTGCCATGATAGGTTTTCCCTAGAATTCCCCAGAGTCCACCGAATTAACTTCTAAGGAGAAGTTAATTATTCAAATTGTTGTTTGGCAGATTGTCACGAGGGACACTGTGGGATTACGCACTTTTCACTCAAAAACCTGATATTGATCACAGCAAGATAATCAGCAAGGCATTAAAGTGAATCTTTACTAGATGCAAGCTAAAAAGCGGCTTCAAGTTCGTCACAGGTAACTGACATAATCGCTTCTGTAAAGATAATAAACACCACAGAAAAGATCCACTTCAAAGATATCGGCAGAAAATACTGAATAAAGCTAACCGGATTATGCAAATAAAAGTTCACAAATCAGAATCCATTTTCTTAAAATGAGTCTAAACTAGGAAGTATCTCTGAACTCCAGAAAGTGGTAAATCGTACAATATCAAATACAGTGAATATTAGCCTTGATCGTTTAGCTAAAGACGTGTTTCCACCTAACTGCCCGGACTGATGGCAATCGTCTTTTATACCAAATTTACATGATACTTCCCTCGAATTAAATTATCGACCCCTGCCTTCACTAAAGTCTTACAATACTATGGTTATACTATGGTTGTGTGAAAATTCAACTGCTAATCAAATGGAAACCGTAAACACAAAATATAATCAACTGACTTGTTTTCACTTAACCAAGCATTCTACCTTGACTAATTAACTGCTCCCCTAATACTCTGCGAATCTCTACCCATCAATTTCAGAGTCAATATATAATCCGATTTTAGGTGCCAAACATACTTTGGCTTTCCCTGCAAGAGATTCTGAATAAGATCTCGATCGACGCTGTTCCATATCCTGGTCAGGACTTCTTCTTCTTGGTTTCTTTAAACATCTTCAAATGAGAACGATCCAAATATCTTTTTTGCGCTTCACATACGGGCTGAATGCAGATTTCATGATCGTTCTGTTACAGCGGAAGTACATTCACGATGTGATTAAAAATGATTTGTTTGGTGCTCTTTTATCTTCAACGGAAAACTTTTTGTTAGGGCTAGTCACTACTATAGAGAGAGTAAGGAAGTCTCTGAATGTATGACTTTACAATTTTGAATCTTTCAAGGTCATTTAGATCATTTGACAAAAGTGGGCAACAAATTATCAAAGCGTTCCTGTCGTTTATCTGGTTGTTTATATTCTGTTGCTGTTTCTCTAAAATCAACTTACCAGTGATTCAAGTGTGAGGTAGATCTGACTTGAAAGCTTTTATCGCCAGGGTTTACAAAGTTATATTTTATTTTGCGCTTGACATCAGTTTCAGTCCACCCTTTGGCTCTGTTTACTTTTTGCCCTTTTTCTAACTATCCACCTCCGCAAATTTTCGCAGTAAACTCGTTGAACCGTTTAGTGTGCGGCATGACTCTCACCTGAATATTCAATCCAATGTCCATTTTTATATCAGAGGCATAACTCAAGACATTTAATGCTAAACGTAACACCGTGCTTCCGTCTTACTCCGTATGCTTTTTCTTGTGTTTCAAACTTACCATAAAGTGTTCCATTGTTTTCGCTTCAGCAACGGATTTTAGAGTGAATATAGAACAGTTGAACCGTTTAGCCATCTTGTATGAGCAAACTTTTATTACAAAAAATGTTTTACTAACGTAAAATGGAACTTGATGGAATTCAGTATTCAGGGTTTCCATTTGGTTAACGTTCTGATTTTCGCACAAGATGACAACAGTGTATACGGTAGTGAAAATACGAGAGCTGAGCAAAACTTTCCAACTAGTTCACTTATGCCACTGCATATTGGTTAGAATACGTCTGTACTCATGTGGAAGCGTTTTGATCTTGTTAGCAGTGAAATCTCAGAATAATTTGGCCTGACGGTACAAGTCCGCCGAACCAGAAGCATAAAACTACTAACACACCTGATAAGGTTAAGAAAAATGCGCGGTTTTTTTTTCGAATAGTCCGAGGAATTTAACTTCCAGAGCATCAGCTATGTGTGCATGAAGTGTAGTTTTAACTTTCACCATAAACATTTAGCGTTTCACATGGGCATCATCTATTAAATTACCAACTTATACCGTGCTTTCTATCTCTCTAATTTTAACCATTATTTTTAGTCATTTTTTCTCATACGAAAGTTTAACTTTTGTTTTCGCTGTTGGTCTATCCTGAGAAACAAAAAAATCTGGACAAGGTTGTACATTGGTTGTACGCATAAAAAAGTGGAAAACAATCAAACAGATAGGTTTCTTTGGGTTTATTCGACTACTTTTTTCTGCTTGAAACGTTCATCTGGTTGGAATTTGTTGTGCTGATCTCCGTACAACAATTTTCCGCTTGATGCTACATTTTGTGCGTCTTAAAGAAGCAATAACCTCGGTAATTGGAACAGACACAGCTAGTGACGTCTACTGTTGAATTTAAGCAACAGTTCCGTTTAGATACATGACTGCCGAGACGAGGAACGGTAAACGTGCGTTGTTATAAGCTAAGTGAAATTGCGATGTTCAATTACCGAAATCAATATTGTTTCAATGCCGTGTACAAAGTGCATGCATGTTGTTGATTGTCCGCACTGATTAAATTCGTACGTGATGTCATTTGGCCGCCCAATACGACAGACAATACAGCTTATTCACATTCATTTGTCTGACCTTGGTAGAAAACTGGGAAAAGAGGATTGAAATTTCGAAGCCGAAACGAGAAATAAACCAGACCGGTCAAAAGCGGTCAAATCGCGGTTCTCCTAGTGATAAGCTCATACTCTATGCCTGAATAATGCGGATACAGCAAAATGTGAAAAAATGATAAAAAACAGGACATTTACTTCCTTATTTATCTCAACTGTTCATTCGCACCGGTTTGTTCTAGACTGCATAGTCCTTCCTTGACGATATAATAGCTTTTTCAGCCATCAGAACAGTGGGTTGCATTTTTTGTTCGCTTTGACATTTACATGATAACCGGAGCGACAACAAGAAGTGTATTTTCATATACACGGCAGCATTCTAAAAACGACACCGGCAAATATAAGCCAAACACATTACCAGATGCAAAGGGATATATTTTCTTCTTTCGAACTTCCTGGCTAACGTATTCATAGTCACCTCACTATCGGTAAACGTGATATTTACAAGATTACCGTTATGAAGTGCTTGCAGGCGAATGGCTGGACGTGGTAAACAGTGAACAACAAAACCCACAATAGTGCGCCGGAATAAGTGTGCAGAATCTATCTTGTTTCGTGTGCTACAACACCCACCAAAGGAGGTTCCGCACGAGTTAGTTTGCTCTGAGAGAGTAACTTGCGGACCTAAACTTACACTGGTTGACAGTGTGGTATACGCTGCAAATGGAATTAACTTCGAACCGGTATCCAAAGTAAGATGACCATAAAAGTGTCTGTGGCTTTTATCATTTTTTCAACTCTAAGCCAGAGAGCTTGGAGATTCGGCATCAATGCTCACAAAAAATAAACTGATTGATAGGCATACCAACAACCGAACGCAGAGTAGCCCATCAAGTGGCTGACAACAGATAGCTACTGCATTTAACAAGTGATGTCCCTATCGAATACGATATCGAGTGCAACTAACAATGAAGCCAAGTATAGTAAATTAAATCCATCATTTCTATGACATCTTTATTTGCGAAACCTAAGCGTTCTATCCACCGAACTTCGAAGTAGAACCAATCCCTCTATAGTTTAATTGATTCCATAATGTTTTTTGTTTATCTATGGAGCACATGACACGAGTAATTTGTTGAATTGATTGGATTTTGTTCGTTTTGCTGTGATAGGAACTGAGTAACCGCTTCACATGTGAGTGCAACCATTCAGAATCAGCCGCGTTTCCAGATTTCGTCAGGGATCTGGTGCACAATTGGTACGGGAATAATATCACAGTCAGCAGTACTCTTCCCATGATTCCAAGGTACCTCACCAATTCAACAACGAGAAGCGCTGTTGCACGCACTCCAGTTCCATCACGGACACCGTCTTCTACACTCGTATCAACGGTGACATCGACATTTTCAATGGGTATTACTCTAACATCAGCATCAACAACAACAACAACGACCACAACAACGGGTGGCTGGACAACGCCAACTTTGATTTCAACTCTTTCGTCTGATAGAACCGCCACCTTGTCCGATGTCTCAAGTAAGTGTCGTTGCCCGAAAAATGTCGGTAATTTGAAGAAACAAAATATGTAAAACACATTTTGCTTACTGAGCTTCCAAACTTCATAGAACTGAAAAATGATTACTATCTGTGATAATCGTGTGCGGAGAAGTTTGTCCCGTCGGCTGCATTTGATTAACCCTTGAGTATCATATCATCCAATGAAACATTTATGTTAGCGAGACGGGTCTTGTAAATACGAGAAAGGTAGGGTGTGTGTAATGCTTGTGAAGCATCTGTATAGAAAAGGCTTATGAATCGGTCAGATTTTGGTTTTACAAAGGATTGCAGCGGAAGAACTGTACATAATTGATAATCAGACTGAGATGCTTTGACATCAGCCCGAATTATGTGATCTTCGTGCACTAACCTCATCAAGAAGCAAATATCGGAATCGTTAATGACTCTCCTCCTGTTGTATATGATCACTTCAGAATCAAATTGGTATCACTCTGACCACGTTTGTTTGCTGTGGGTGACTCAAGCGCTGTTCTACTCTAAGTAAATCAAATGATTGCCACCTAACTGAGATTCAATTAGGTTTTGTACTTGAACACCAATTCGCTGTGGGCATCAACGGTAAACGTGATTTCTTCCAGCGTTGTCCTACTGATCAAGGCATGAAACTACTATTTAATTAGCAAATCATGATGTTTTTGCACGAACGAGGAATTTCTTAAATGTATGGATTGCTCAATCGGTTATTTTGTCAGTGTGGAATGTGACAAAATGGTATTCCATTATTGTGACTATTGTAATGCGTGTATCGATTCAATAGAGAGAATAATGCAATTTATTTTGTTGTACCACTGAAAACTATCCCCTTTGTGTAGAATTTGTGGAAACAATGAACGAGGACAGACAACGATATATTCACCACCAGCAGATACATATATATTTCGTCCGTCTATTTCAGCTTCCTTTGAAATGCGTTTCATTTTTGATGATGGCTTGAAAATTGCTGGGAAAGATATTTCATGCAGATCATCCCACACCCAAATAGCAGCTGGCACACTAGAATACTCACAAAGGAACCTAAAGTGCAATCAACATGGAACAATCATTATTCACCGAAGTAACCCAATTATTGGTTCAAAAAATCATGGACATTATTCAGCTCTCTTCGGGATAGAATCTTTGTTTTCAGGTTACGTAAACGACGAAAATATCGTATTATTCAAGAAAGCCCCTCACAAAGCATACACTTATTCTAGAAATGATGTTATTCGACAATTTTCTAACAGTTCAACTCAGTGAATTTTAATTTAAGACAACAAATACACTGAATTTTTGTGGCTTAAACTCCTCCGTCTTATCAATCCGCTATCAGTACTGAGATGATTAATGACAGGGTTCTTGCCCGAGCACACTGCTCAAAATCCATTCCATTCATTAATAATGTGAGTGCGGATGTCACCTGCCAGTAATTCTGCAATCGCAAATTATAACTAGAGTGAAAACTCAGTAAGTTGGTAATTATAACATTTTGGTTGTGATTAGAGAAATAGAACTAAAGGGAATAAATTCCCCAGCTCTTTCAAGCTTTACTAATGTTGTGAAATGTGGGAAATGCTGGTAACTGGTGTTTGTCCGGAAGTAGGCATGATTAGGATAAGCCTGACTGTAGTGGCTAGATTTGAACTTTAGACTTCTGGGGCGCTGTAATCTTGGATCTGATCGTCTGAAGCGTCATAATCAAAACTTGAGTTTGGTGAAGTATTTCACCGCAATCCCATTCGTCCGTGTTTATTGAGTCTTCTTAGCTACCAACGAAACGTGACCAATGAGTTTTGTGCGCATTTGTTTGCTTAATTAATTTCATGTTCCACTACATTTATTAGTCAATTCACATTTTATTCAAGATATCGATAACAATAAAGATGCAGAAGCTGAAAATTTGCTGGATAAATAATAAATAATTGACTGTAATAAGCTTTTGTTGGAATTTGTCTAGTGGTAGCTGTAATTCTATTGCCAATATTGAATTGTTTGAGTGACTAGCACTGCTCATGTACCTCAAGTTCAAGGGAGCAGTGATCATTCGTTTTCAAGTTATTCTGGCATCTTCATGTTACCTGATTCGAATCTCTTTATACAAAACGAAAATATTGTAATAATAGCAACCACAGTTTCTGATTTTACAAAAGTCCACAACGGCAGAGCTTAAGGTGTTCACGTTGATGTCCATGGGAGGCTGCTATTCAAAGGGATTTAACGGCTGTCTGATCAGCAGTTCGATACTAAGAGGCTTTTACAAGAGATGGTGTCAATTTGAAAATCTCTTGGGTATCCTCCTAAGTAAAATGCAAATAAGATTTGAATATTTTTAAACAGAACATATTAAATGTAAAAAGAACACAGATTAATGCGTTTCGTACTGTGCAGCTTTGCATTTCCTTGTTCGGGACTTTGTTTGCGCACTTTCGTGAAACGCATCTTGTATCCACTGTAATTGCTTTGTGACGGTCTACAACGGGTACTACTGACATTTGTTTCTATCCCAGTTGAGAATAGTTGACCGTGAGTGTACTGTCTCCTCCTTATATGATTCAAATCAGAAACTAGATAGGGGTAGTGTTTTGCCAAAACAGCTGAACAGCTCTTTGTCTGGCTACTAGGCATTAATTGCATTTAAACTGTATATTTACTTCCGGGGAATGAATAAACAGCCAAACAAAAAAGGCTCAAACCACATCACATGACTATAAGTGATACCTAATGCCTGTGGAAATCCAATTGGCTCATCACAACAGGACAGTTTTAATTGCTTTACTTATTTCCTCAAATTATTGATCGTCTAACGGTTTGGCGGTAACGGGGTTTTGACTCCCACCTCAAATATTTGGAATTAGAGTCCCGGTAAAGGTTTTAAAATACAGGCTCCCTGAAAAAGCTTGGCAAGAACGATACATGTGGTCATTGTCACCGCTCACCTGATATTTAAGTACAATGCGAAGCGAAATCAGTTATTCTGTCCCCTCTGCATCGCGTCCTGAAAACAAACCAAACCGATTTTGAAAAGCCGTGCGCTCCCTCGGAAGTTGTCTGTTATCACGTGACAATGTGACAATATGCCGAAAAAATTCAAGTTGCACGATACATATCCAAAGTGTGCATTATCCTTTTTGAAAAAAAAACGACGATGTATCAGGTGGTGTACTTGGTTATTTATTTGCATGTTACGTGAATTGTGGTTCCTCCCGAGCCATTTTCGTTTGGTATGTGTAGTCTAACACTGTCAGCAGACCAAAAGAATAACTTAATTGACACAATACTTAAGCGCGTGTTCGGAGACGAGAACCCACACCCGGCTTGTGATCATCTTGGTGGCCCATAGGAGTGTATTTGTGCCCAGAATATGGCAAGTGGGAGAACCTGTGCTAATGCTGCGATTACAATCGTCCATTGCCTAAACGCATAATGAAAGGGCGAGGAAACTTCGCCCATTAGAGAGTCTTATCAACATGTAACTAATTTGGCGCAATCCCAGGGTACAGTCATCGACACCCACATGGTGAATGTGTACACGCACACATGCACCCACACAGAAGCGGGTACACAAGCACTCACGCACACACACAGTTGAATACCGGCTTCCCCCATGTCCGTCGCCTGTGCGGTCGTGTGTACGTCACTCATAACAAACAAACATACACACCCGAATAAACACGTGGACAATCCGGTTTCTTCCGAGAAAATTGTGCCGATCCGTGTACTTGTATGTGCGTGTGTGTGTGTGCGGCAGTTCGCTTATAAATTATAACTCCGAACGTAGAAAGAAGGATTTTGTGCAAAACCGGTATTTGGGTGACGAGCCGAGCGAATTGGAATCACAGGCATAGGAAATACCCTTATGACAAAATTACCAGAAGTCTAACGGCAAGTACATTGCCTTCCTAGTGCGTAATCCGTTGGCGCGTCATCAGTCGAGGCCTGAGAGGGTGTGCCCCCGCAAAATAAAGGACATTGTATCAGAATTCCCACGTTTGTCCGCAACTCGTTGACAATTCGAAAGAATAATAGAACCGTTGGTATAATGCAAACGCAAAATATTAACACACTGTTATTATTCATTCTGTTCCCCTGTGCACTGCTTACTGGACTGTTCGGATCAGAAATCGCATCAACTCCGACCGAGCCAAGTGCAGAGTCATTAGCTTCAACCCTTTCGATCAAAAAACCACTGTCGACTCCCCACTGCCTTGACCCGGAAAACTGTCCGATTTCCACTGGCTTCAGAAATGGAACTCAACTCGAGGTAAGTCCGACCTACTGATATGAGTTAGCCTTTTTGAATCTCAATGGAAGATTATCCTACGGTTGTATCACGTGTCACGCGGCATTCGTGTGCTGTTCAGTACAACCACCTTGCCCTCGGGTTATTTCAAGTGTGAGATAGAGAGTCATCTTGAGCTGTTTTCGCAAAGACGCTCACAGGTGATAATGTCAGAAAATCGTTAGAGGGCACCAACATCATTGTGCATTATTTCAGTTGGTTTCAACAAGATGATTTGAAAGAGACATATCAGAGCCCGGCATGGACTGTCGTGCAGGGATGAATTAATCTATGGTACCCAGAATGACATCACATAGCTGGGAAAACATGAAACAATTCAAGAACTGTGGTATGTGGCGTTCATTAGTGCGACTCTTCACTCCTTGGATTACTAAGTAAGCCCATTATGCTGTCGAGAACGTCAGTGTTCGGCGAATATGCGAGTTCAACAATCGTGTTTATAAATCATTGAACATTCATATGAAATGCACAGAACAAGGAAAAATGATTATTAAAAGTAATTTTGTATGTTGATGTGTGAAAGAGGGATGGGAAACTTGGATTGGCTAACCTCCCTTGGAGACCATTGATTATGATGCTACTTTATGGTTAGCTTTCATCACCACTGATGCCGTACCCACCACGATCGGTTGGTGAACAAGAGAGTTGAATCTAAGCTAAACTAAGCGTCTAATTGCAAACTGGTTGGTCTTCGTGAACTGAGTGATATTCACTTCGACAGTTACATTTTCTTGAAGGGTGTTAAATGTTTCATGGGAGTAGCTATCGACTGATCTATTCCTACCAAAGGGTTTTGCCCCTTATAAGTAAAATAATAATAAAATAAAATGTGATTACAGGAACGTAGAAAGAAAAATCACAAGCGATTTTGACTTTTCGTGGCTCAGGTCAATTGTGCTAAACCTTCTTGTTATCGACGTAGATACCTCAAACATTCTCTTTTTGTTCCCTATTAACATTTACCAAGTTAGTTTTCCGGAACTTCTGATCCTCAGTTTTTGAATCAGGATCGCCATATATTTCATTATGAATATGTGCTGAACATTATCGTACGTTCACTAAATCCGGATTCCCTTAGAAGCACTGGAAAAGGCATATTGCCCGAGGTTACCCGCGATATATCACCGTCATAATTTGGTTAAATATGTTCAAAAATTGTTGTCAATGCTTGACACCTAATGAGATGCTTGGCGGTAGATTTGCTCCACGTCGAATGAGCTAAAATCGTAAATGTGCACTGGTGCAGTTGAGAGTAGTCTACGATCCGATCAGTTTCACGAAACAGACGTTAAGCCTAACATGGCTCATTGGGATGCAAACGTCAATCTTGTTTGATGGGATGCACACCCGGGACAAGGGGTCTGATTTGTTTTTTGATAGGATTGAGTGACGCAATTTGACGCCTCAACCGCACAGATTCACACCTTTCTAGTGTTGGGCACAAAACGGGTATCAAACACCGGGACAAGTTACCGTAATATATTGATATTGCTATTTTCAGGACGGATTGCGCAGCACAGAATTCGCTAACTCGTATTTCCAAAATAATCCGCCTATGAAAATTCGGGAA
>UZAN01041582.1:36771-52576 GCA_900618425.1 Echinostoma caproni
AATAGTGTAAGGAAAGCATTTTGGCATATTTGGCCCTGATTATAGAATCTTCTTGTATTTTTAAGAGTTCGATTTTGAGGCTTCTATTTAAAAAGAAAACCGAAGTGAAAAGTGTCATCATGTGTCATCTATCCGAGTATCGTAGGTCGCAGTCTCATTTCCACCAACCGCGTTTCACTGTACGCTCTGGATCAGCATTCAGTGATTCTCCCCATTTTCACTTTTTTAATTTATTCAGTTAATGAAGAGAAGTAAAACAACTATTCATGACAGTGCTATCAGCGCTACGTTTTATTTCATTGACGGAAGCGAAGGCAATGACTACGGTCGGCTCTTAAAATATAGGACGATTGTTGATTTGGTACTAGTTCGCAAATATGCAGCCATGTGTCCAAAGGCGGGGGTCGGAAAGGATAACAAAACATGAATTTCAAAAACACAAAACAGGCGACGAGTGGTCATTTGGTCACATTTAAATTATATTTCACTATTTTTCAATGAAAAGGAAAAGTTCTGGAAGTAAGAAAATCTTTTCTTACACAGAATGCTTGTACTCTACACATTTTGTGAAGAACTCGACAATACATAGAATAAAACAAGATTTAAAACATGAAACTAGGTGAACACTAGGAAAAATTTGTGTTGGAGTCCTCTAATTAAACGAAATTCTGCTGTGTCCAGCTCGTAGTCTGTTTTGGAGCAGTCCGAATATTTATTTCAATATCAACAAAATATCGTTCTGGACAAATACACAGAACAGCAGTCCTGATCATGGTGGCTAAAAAAAGTAATATTTTCTACGTTATAATCTAATGGGTAAGAGCTGTGCCCTTGAAATAGCTTTGGGAGTTAGTGGAAAGAGGGAAAACATGAGATTTACCAAATCCGGCAGTAGTATTGCGATGAAAACGCTGGCTTGCTGGCAGATCTATAAACGTGTAATCCATCTGTCATTTAGTTTTCTTGTGCTTTTAATTCAAAACCAGTTTTGTTTGTACTATTCAGTTATTCTGTTAAAGCAATGGCGCTCATCTTACTAATCAATCGGTGGGGTTTGGTTCACCTCTCGGTGTATTCTCTATGAGGAATCCGAAAACCGTTGTGCAAGACCGGTTTGCATGTCCTGGGAAACCACAGATTGTCAGACCATTCACAAGTGACGTTTTGAAAACTGGTACACCCTAACTGGCAAATACTTTACTCTTTTACCTGTGGGAAACACATTTGTGTCATCGTAATTCACATCATGGTTTTATAAGAAAAAGTGGTGCAGATGAAATGAGAAAACAATTTCGACCCGAGTTTCTCACGGAAATTTGAGAACGACTGATTTGGAGAATGAGATAGAGGGAAAGTATGGCAACATAAAGGATTAATAATGAAGTAAACTTTGGGGAAATAATAATTTACTCAATAAATCAACTAGAGTGAGTAGAGCTTTTTGTTTACACTAGGATATTCGCTCAAAAATGATCCACTAACTCAAAGAAGATTCTTTCATGAAATTTCCGAAAATAGAAACTACATACTGTTTCTCGTCGATTCGCGGATTCGACAACCCGTTCGTTCATTATAAACTTTTAATCGGATGGAAAAATACCAATAGTATTAAGGTTTTATTAATTTTTGAGGGATTGTTGTTTTGAACAAGATGATTCATCAAAAACATCCGAATCTTTTTCTAATTTATTTCGATCGCAATTCAATTTTCTAAATTTATATCGTCGAAACAGGTCATAACAACTGTCCAATGTTTCTTAGCTTTTCAGTTCACGCTTCGTTTTCTATATACACGATGAAGTTGAACCCAATACCCCATTGATCACTTGAAATGTATATGTATAGAAAAATTTTATCATCGAAAAATAGTTGTAAACGACAAATACGGGAACACGTTCAATCTTGTCATCGACCTGCTATCTACTGACCTACCCGTCTTTATACCTCGGGCGTCTGATGCCTGAACCACGCAATTTAAGTTAGTATCTATCAGCACTATTTGAACACAACATATTCGTATAGTCTTATGATGTTGCAATTTACCCATGCGGTGATTCGCATGAATCAGTCGAGACTGTATTGTGCTATTTTCCGATGAAGTTCTTCCAATGTTCGACTGGAAATATCTATGGTTTTCTCTTAAATTCCGTCCCATACACCCAAAGTGCATGTCAACTGCTGTTGTTATATTGTGATCATGCGCTTTTGGGTGACAGACAACATGATTGAGGATTGCAGGTTACATAGACCCCGGATTGTTTCTTTGATTCCATCAAAATCTTTCACTTTTCAATCATTTCTAAAAATCGAATTTGAAGGACCAATCCTTCACGGTGGAATGCATCTGGCCCGATCTGTTCTTATTTTTAATCAAATACTGAACCAATGATATCACTCAAAATAGCAACCATTCGATAAATAGATTTATACTCTGTTACAAATAGAATATAATTTTCTTTAAGCAGGTGGACCTGTACTTTTTAAGGATTTACTTTGATAAAGTTCAATTTATTTGTGATAGGAGATTTAGAGATTTGGATGTTCTGTTGACGTGCCAGAACTCAAACGA
This sequence comes from Echinostoma caproni, assembly GCA_900618425.1. Lineage (NCBI taxonomy): Eukaryota > Metazoa > Platyhelminthes > Trematoda > Plagiorchiida > Echinostomatidae > Echinostoma > Echinostoma caproni. The sequence continues at coordinate 39,341 of UZAN01041582.1, forward strand.
AATTCCAAAAAGAACTTCTCTCTTTCATCGTAGCGACGCCACAAAATCACAAAAACGATTTCGAGGTAATTACTTAACTGCAGTTTAGTGCCCGAAAAATACTGTTTACCAGATAGAAAAACATTTTTGTTTCAGATAGTGATTGAAAGTGGGACTTCCTCACAATAGTTTTCGTGTGTATATGACACCGAAAATCATAAATTTTTGCCGGTCTTCATTGAAACATTCTTAAATGTGAGTGACTTAAAATGTCACTACACCGCGGTGGCATTTTAAATCTAGCCTAGGGATTTGCTTACCTATCCTTAAATGTTTCTCGACTATGCTGATTGGATTGTTTCAACCATATTCCCTTACATCTGTCGATTTAATCATCGTGGACATTCGGAAAAACGCAAACTTATGTTTTAGTTTTTTTTTATTAGGCAATCAGTACTTTCAATTTTGAAGCAAAATAGCTTCCACGGAAATCGTTTTGTATACATGAATGCTTTGAACTAACACATCTTGTATGTGAAACGTAACAAGTAGTCAGCAGCACCAATAAAAAGGGGGGAGCTTTCTTTGATTCGTTATTTGGCTGCACCGTTCTCTCAAAGTACCATTCACCTTTGTTTGATCCGCATTCTTATGTAATGCTTGTTTCCACCAAGCTCTTATTGGCTTTTCACGATGGGGACGCGGTTGCACGCAACTCCGATAGCGACTTCTGTTTTTCGACTAACGTCTGGTCGTAAAACAGCTTGGGCGACCACCACTGTCTGACCATAGCTGGACAGCCTGGAAGCTTAACGACCCGTTGCTTCGGAAGAATTTTGTCAGAAATTATTCGTGTTTTGAATGCAGCACTATGTTTATGGAAACATTATGCGTTGTCCACCGTGAATGAGGAATTTAAATATGTAGAATTCTGTTATTTTTACTATAAATTTTAGTATAAGAAAAGAGAGAGGATTTTACCACAACTCACAGGTGAAAGTATTCTCTATTGGATCATTCAAATCCCTTTGTATAACCTCAATGACCTTCGGTTTATTTTCTATTGATTAAAAACGTTTTTGTCGTATTGACGCTTTTTACGTTCTGGTTTCTCAATCTGCTAAGCCATTTGCGTTTATGTGAATGTCATTTCAGTTATCTTCAACGTCAGTTTATTCTGATTGTATCACCATTGAGCAGTCTGACTAGTTCCCCCATTAACTACAGTATTTTGATATTTTTCACCTCTCCAGCTTAAAAAATAACATCTCACTAAAATACCCCTTTGTTTGTGACCAGTAAAGCTTATAAACACTTGCAGAAGAGTAAGCATTTTGTTACTCAAAAACGGGGGAGCACTTCATGCAGTAAAATACTTACTGTTTGATCGGATACGCGTGCGAACGAAGAATCTTTCATTGTGTAAGGGGGCAATTGGGTGAATACATTGGTTTTTTTGCCAAACAATTACTTTGTGCTCAATATTCACCCACATCTACTCTTCTATTAAAGTGTTTTTTGACCCCCTTTCCACATATCTTCTCTATAGTATAATTGCTGAATATTTCAAAACAGTGCACTGAATGACCGAATTTCTATGGTTGTTGGGCAAATTATTTTATTCATCTATTATACAATCAGAAACTGTCCACGTTCTCCAATATTGCAGTATGTGTGCATGATATTATTGCTTACTGCCGTTTCCCCACCCCCGGATGTTGATTTGAGTAGATCTGTGTCATAACGGAATATTTTTGGTCGCTTCATTCACCTGTTTTTGTAAACATCAAAAAAAGCCTTCCTTGTTTCTAACAATGACCGGTTGTTCCCATCACACTAACCATTTTAAGGGAAAGTTATTTTGCAAGTTATTTTTCTATATGCTATAATTGTACACTTAAAATTTTCCTGTCTCATTATTGCAGTTGCTATTATGACATTCCCAGTTCCCGGTAGAATAAGGCGAAATTTGACTTTAAGTTACTTGAATCGAGAACAACTTGTAATATTTCGAGATAAAATCAATTACTCTGCGGAAAGTGCTATAACCTGATGATCTGGTTTATCTTCTCCTGCATTTTACCAACCTACACCAATTGTTGCAACTAATAGGTGCCAAACAAGACGCAAAAATTCATTGTTTATCCGTAAGTTATCTCGTACCGACATTTGTATCTGTATAAAGGTACTAAGTACAGAGATCAGAACTCATATTCATCTATGACCCTGGTGGAAGTATGAAATCTAGACATTAGTTATGCAACTGAGAAAAATCTTGATGCCTCTGTCCTGGATATTAGTTTACATCAATAATTACAAGTTAAGAGTGTCTAAACAACGTTCCTTAAGTGATATCATTCGGATTTCGAAATGCGCTAACCCTCCTCTGACACACATCAAACTGACATGGAAACCAACAATTAGAAAATATGTTCAGCTTCAATAAAGAATCAAATTTGTACCGCACTGCGACTGTACTTCGCCCCCCCCCCCAGCGCAACGTAGTAGACAGGGACGAATGACAGGATGTATTCTCACAGCTGGAAACAATACGATGCTTAGCGGGGGACAGACAACGGCGGGGTAACGTTGGTAGAGTGACGAGGCGACCGGGATAAGGATTTGAGGGGAAACACTGGTAGATAGACCCTACGTGAGTCGTGGTTGAAGGTAAACCGGGAAGATAAAGTGAAAAAGGCGCCACGAACCTAAAAGGTCAAATGAGATACAAGCATTACCGTTATAATGTTACCGGCGCTGTTATCAAGCGCTATAATACAAGTGTACATTGTGCTATAGAAAATAGTATTTACATTAAAAAACTTACAATGATCGTGAAGGGTGGGATACACCAGAGCCAGAATTTAGGACGTCATCAAAGTTTCCTAGGTGGTAGGATTTTTCCCTGGAAAATGAGTTCGGAATGGGTTATCTATGTATATCTTTGCATCATTTGAAATGGAGTTTATTTGGAGTTTATTTAGTTTGAAGAGGAACCTGAATTAATCAGTCGTTCAGCTAGGGGCATCTCACTGGAGGGCGTTTTGTTGTATTACAGATTAGAAATGTTTACATCACAATAAATAACATAATATTCTGGTGCTTTTTATGTTTGGTGTGAGCAACGGATAGGGATATGTTAGTTATTAAAGTGAAGTTAACTTAAATGTAGTGCTAAGAATGATTACATGTTTACTTTAATAAAAATAAGCGTTTATTGTAATATTTCACAGACATGTAACACGATGGTTATTTGGATGATTAAACCTCTTTATCAAAATCGAATCAATTCCAACACATTTACTCGAATTGCCGTCAGGTGACTCAAGGTAACAACCGAAGTGCGTGTGTTCGGCCACCCTTTTCAAAAAAACTGTAGGCTCAGTTAGGTATGACGGGAAAATGCATGTGAAATCCAAAATCACTTTAATTGTTAGCCTCGTCACTCCGATCGCGCTGTATCCTATTTCTGTACAACCACATGATTTTCTCACTGAGCGAATGCCTCTCAGTACTGGATGAACCCTTCGAAGTGGTGTGACAGCACTTATGATGGGAGCTGACATACGTGACATTCCATAGATAACTAGAGACAAACTCTGTGATCAACAACCATTGTCATCTTTGGCGTTTCAAACGTAAGCGAAACCCGTTCAGAACAGAGGATAGCGTGCAACATTCAACTTGTCATTATCGCTGCGAGCAAAATTTGAAACCACTCGTGGAATGTTCAGAGCTTGCGCTTGGGCACAAGAACAGATATTATCTGTCAGAACAGTTAACAAGACAACGTCTTTAAGTTCCCGCAATTCATGTGATCAAGCAGTTGTTCATATAAATGTCGTTTTTATACACAAGCATACGTTTACCGATTTGCCTCAAATTAGGTAACCTTGGCATCAAAATTAAACATATTACATTTTTGAGATTAACTTCGCAAAGACCCCAAAACAATTTCTGGATTCGGTTCAACACAGAATAACAGAAACAGCTGGTGGAAGATCAAATGTTTTTGCGAGATATTCGCTTCTCTCAATGTTGGGAAAACACCGAGAAAACGGTACACCGAAAATGTATTTGACAGTTTGACGTCGGACTTTCGCAATGTGAAACCTTCTCGATGATGCACATAGCTCGTTGAGCAAATACAAAATGTCCAGATAATTTTCTGCTTTTTTTTCAATTAGATTACATTCAAGTAACTGACCCACAACAGATTCTTCAACATAGAGGAGTTGGATGTTTGTTCAGTATTGCGTGCTTCAGCTTAGGCTTCCATCGCCAACGCAAATCAGCCATGTTTCGCAATATATGATAAAATGAATTTAATGGGGTAAATAAACCATCTGAAGGATTGAATAACTGAACAGGAGAAGCGTAAATTTTCAAAGTTCACTGTATGCTGACATTGTTGATTGACGATTGAAAAACATGGATATTCACATCTCCGTGTCTTCAAAAAGGAACAACTTATTCATAAGCAATTGGTATTTCTCGCCAATATCAAAGCAAACATTTGAACACCTGTGAGCAAAACGGTGAAATTTCTAACCGCCCAGTAATAAGTTTGCAATCCGTTTGCAGAACTTCCCTAATGTGTCAAATCACTTTATCGTCCATAATCAGTCAGGCCTAGCAAAAGCATTTCAATGTTACGCTATAAACGTATCTAATAAAAATGATTAGGTGATAGAAATGTGTATGAGATAAAGAAAAATGAAAACGATTGCACAGATAATTCTTTATAGTTAGGATTCATCTATGGGAACTCGAACGATGAACGCTCCAGCTGAAGGTCAAAACTTTCACCCTTGAACCATAAAACATGCATGTGTCCGTGAACTCGCCATAAAACTAAAACAAAAATGCGTCATAAATGTGATATTTTGCTACCGGCTGTTGTTCAACGACCGCGCAGCTCGCTCATTTCCCATAACAATGATGTAGAAGAAACTTGGTTCTGTTTCCAATCAACGAACCTCCAAAACTGCATTGAAGATTTTGGCCAGCCAGACTAAGAAAAGTCTGCGACCATCACTTCCAGCTTGGAGAACAAACGAACACCAAAAATCAGCCCCGTATTCTGACAAACCTTGAAAACCGGCATTATCCTGAGTATAGAAAAACGTAATGAGATCCAAACCAGCCACTTCCTGGACCACGCCTTCTCTACGGTCTGAGGCTTTTTCTCTGATATTAAACTTGTTTTCTGCACCTTTTTCTATGTTGAGACCACTTATTTTGATTACAGCTGATAATGGTGCAAATACATTTGCAGGCCCATTTTTCTCACAAAAATTAATTCTGTAATTCGCCAAATGTGGCTATCTGAACTGACTAAGTCCATTTTACTTGTCCCATTTGAAGGAGAAAAAGCTCGTGTATAAATCACCGCGATATCAGTTCTCGGAAATTAATTGATCCACTTGTGTCAGTAGAAAGACTCAATTCCTAATAAGTATTACTTAGATATATATGAAATTCTTTGTGTTCAAATATTACAAGTGCTAAGTTGCTTTTTCCCTCTCAGGGTTTAACTTCTTTTGTTTTCCTCACCTGGCCAGGGAACAAATGGTGCAATTAATTTGATAATTCACTCTTCATCTAATCTCAATTCTTTTTAATATCATCAGTTTGTTCGTTCAGAAAAATTAGACAAGCGTGAACACATTTTACGGAATCCTGGTTCAAGAAAGGTGGTATATCAAAGATTGAGCCGTTCACTTGTCTACCTGAATAACGATAGCTAGTACAGAATTTTCAGTAAAAGGGAATAGCTGTGATGTCGCTTAACTGCTCCACCTCCATGTGTCTACAGATAGCCTTTGAATAACCACCGCTCCACTTTTAACTGATAGACCGTTAGATTTCGCCTCCACGCGCAACCGTAAGTTCCTTGAATCAAGCCTATACTTGGATATCCCAATACTCTAGTTTTTATTTTGTAATCACTAATCAGTAATGCTTATGTGCCGATAAGTTTACGATTCAAACCTTTGTATTAAACTATATCTTGCCTGATCAAAGCGCTAAACAACCAGCTGTTTTTTTTCTAATCCCGCGGGTTAAGATGCCACCTTCACTGATAGCCAATAATATGATTAGAACGGTATATTATTTGTGAACTGCAGTTAGGAACGCGTATGTATTGCCTGCCTTTATACTACACTAAAAGAACCTGTAAATTTAGATCCTTTAGTGCACATTTAACTCCGATTTACTTCAAATCGAAAGTACCATTGTACGCTGAATGGAATCAATAGAATGGAAGACTGCATACTATTGTTGTTATAGTATAAAAGAAGAAATGCAATATTGATTCAGCCAAATTGCTTTCGTTCCGAAAAAAGTGGTAAGCAGTTCAATCAACCCGCATAACAACAACAAACGAAAGGCAAAGAATTGAAAAGGACTTATTCTGTACAGTAAACTTCCATTTGATTTCAGATACAATGTGGAAACACGCATCCATTGCAGGTTGGTTCATATGACGTTGAAAGATGCAGACCAAAAATAGGAAATTCGACTAGTAAAATATTTAATTATTTTGACAAGAGATCTTTCAGAGGAGATATATGCTATTTTTCCTAACCATCATTTATCATCTTTTATCTATCATTTATCCCGAATGCTTGAATTCAGTTGTTTCGTATCTCTGAGATGTGTCAACTGAAACAATAAAAGTGGAACGATAAACCATTACCACTGGAGACGTCACATTTGGTTTATAAATTCATAAGTTTTCCCAATGTTGTGGGAACGAACTAATCACACTTTGCACTGAAAAATTAATCTGACAATCAATTTTTGCCCAATTTTACCAAATTTATGAAATCGATAATTCCTCATTACTGAGACCAAACGTCAAACGTGTCGATGAGCACGAGTTAGGCAATGATAATCCTTCTGGAGCAAATTCATAATATAGTCAGCTGCACCAAAAGGTTATCTTTGCTCATTTTACTCCCCCAGGTTCCCATTGAGTAGTCCAAGTCCGTGGTTACTTGAAATTCAAAGCATAGCATGTTCACGAAGCGAAAAAGAACGGAAATCTGTCGTCATATTCTTTGTTCTAATTTATTTTAGTATGGTTAGCTCCCCAGAGCATAAGTCAGCTTGGTGGACATTATGAATTTTTGTTGACTTAGCATTATTTACTTTCCCGTATTCAACCAGGTGCGACCTACTATACAGCAGCAAGTTGCTGCATCACTGTCGCTGGCTCTCAATAAACTCGTTTGATAGTAAATGTAGATACAGCCCAGGAATTTTTCTGTGTTTTCTACGGATTTCATTGTTGTCGGATTAAATGTTGATAAGCTTATTAAGAACTAGTTCTGTTAATACAGCATCCCTGAGATGGCTTCATGAATCAGTTACCTATCTGATGCATATCGATGCATATCTTGTGGAATTTTAGTAAATAATGGAAACCAAACAAATGCTATGTGTTTCAATGGACGCTGCAGTTTACGAACTCAGACAACCCAACTCCATCAGTTACTCTTTACCCCCTAAACATTTGTATAATACATCTGTAGTCTGATGGTCTTAACAAAAGAATTATGTTACCAGGCAGTAATTATTTTTCATTGCCTTTTATTTATCCCAAAGAAGCTTCAAATACTAATTTTTTTGGTGAGTAAATTAACGAAACATATTCCCAGCATTTAGGAGAAATCCGTCTTCATCATAACGCAATAAACAAAAACCAGTTTTACCAGCCCACCACTCAACTAATTTTGATTCCTCCTCTGTCGTCTCCTAGTCAGTTATAGTTTATTTTGCTGAGTGCAGAAAAGTATCAGAAGAAGCGCAAATTTTTGACATTTAGGGTACACGAAGAAACATTGGCACATGTGCATCGACAGTTGTCCATACCGAACAATAACAAGAACCGTAATGAGTTAGATGGTGAACCATCAGTGTACTGGCATTGATCGATCTACTCCCACTAACGTCGTTAATCCCATTAGTTGAAAACCTCCTAAAAGTTCTATTACTATTATTTCGACTACGGTTGGTAGCGCATAACAACAAATTTCTGACAACCAGCGTTTATATTATTATTATTATTATTATATATTATTCTTATTCCGCCCTTTAATGTGAGAATTTCTGCACGCAATGCATTTATTTTGTGATCATCTACAGTACAAATCACAACAAATCAAAAACCCTTTTCACCTAAATCTGAAACTGACGCCTCCCAAAAATTATAATGCTGCCGTTAACCATGATGATCTGCTTCGGGATACATATTCTGCACATAGATACACTTGGAGAAACATTACAAGCAGGCAAATCGACTATGCTGTCATTCTGTCAACTGATGTTGATCACGAATCAGCCACTACGGCGGTTCCATGTGTACAGTGGCGGGCAATGAATACGTGTGTCCGAGCGTCAGATTTGAACCCGCATTTGTCCGCATCTCAAAAGTGCGAACAGAATTGAAAACGAAATAATTCTCTCGTAAATTGTACAAATTTGTACAATTTTCACTGAGCTGTTTCACAGCAAACTGTGTATCCTTTCAAAAGGTCACTTATCGTATCAGTGTAGTAGTACTACTTAAGTAACTTCAGTTTTTGTTACTCTGCAGCAAAAAACATAAAAAGGAGTTGAACTTAATCATACACTTTGGTAACCTGTCCTGAGAATCTATGCGTTTTGTTCACCACTGGAATCTTTTCAAGGACTATGCTTTCTTTGTGCTCTGTGAGATTTGATGAGATGTACACTACTGCAAAATTCAAAAAGTGATCATTTTAAAACGTTTGCCGTGTCTACCTGGCGTGAAATGACCCAACCAATAGCCACACACGCAAATGACTAACATTCCGTTTGATGGTTTATCCGCTTCTTTTGCTGGGTTCAAGTTTATAATCTAGCCGGCACAACAGCGCCTTCGGAATGCAGGAAAATAAAATTCTAGAAGTACAAGGGTCTCATAGCATAACAACCCCTAAAAATTAGGTTGGTACTGTAGAGGAAAATGCTGCCTAATGTAATGCTATTTGAGCACTGTTTCAAGAATGGTTTAAAATGATCCGCCTAAACCCAAGACTGAAATATACTTGACAAAATATTGAAAATCGGTTTTCGTAGCTCGGGTGAACTGAATTCCATTTGGCCTGTTCGCTGAGCTTGGCAATTTGTTTGCATTTCGCATCCTCAGGTATCGCGGACGATTTGAGAGTTTGTTCCAGTTCCGCCAAGTATTCCCTGTTCGTGGCATTTCTGACGTTGAAGTTGAGTCCTTTATTGAGGATTCGTTTTTCATCCTGTGTGCTCACGCGATTGGAGGGATTTCGGACCCAGTTTTCATTTTCATTTATTAGCATATGATCATCCAACTTGTGGAGCTTTCTTGAGAGTGCCAGTTTCCTTTTTTTCTGCAAACAAATTGCCAAGCTCGGCGAACAGGCGAAATGGAACTAAAATATACTTTCATCTTCTAATGCTATCGTTTCGGTAGTTTAGCATAAAACAGTAGATCTTGAGTTGAATATTATTTGCTGAAAGTGACTTTTTAATTGATTTTGGTAGAATATCCTAATTCAATCGGATCAATAACCCCAACTAATTGGCACAATTCAACTGGAATACCATCATTATCTGGTCGCCATTGTTACGGAATAAGCACATTGCCAAATGAGTCCACAATGCTTAGTCAGGCAAACTATATCGACCATTTCATTTTCGTGTGCATTTATTTCTGGATTCAGCGATTTGAAACCATAAAAAAGGGCGAATGGGGTCGATTAGATTAGAGATTACAAAAGCAGAAAACCTTTGGAACAGACCAGGACCATCACCACAGTAACCAATCCAACCAGGTTACGCCATCATCTTAGCCACTTAACGTGATTGATCATAAATTAGCGTAACGAAATAACTTGGGACAAATATTTCTCGGAACAGATGTTCAAGTTCGGTAGTCGTGTGTAAATCTTTTCTTGATCGTTAAAATGCTCAGTTCGCGTAGTTGTTTGGCTGGATACGGTGAATATACGTTAATTCAGATTCGACCGATTGCACCGCCTAAATGAGGGACACTAGCACCGAATGTTATCATCTGCGTTTCTCTGTACCGCAGCCATCGCGTGTTGTGTTCGTTGGTACGTTTAATCAGTTATCTCATTGCACAATAAAGGGAAAAGGTGACAAAAATGAATTTTTGGTATAGCAAGAGTTAGGGAAAAAATTCGGCACCGGATCCCGAGTAAAATGAAAAACAAACACTTAGGATTGGTGACATTTGAGGTTTACTTTAGTGTTACACTGAGGTTCTGAGGATTTTTTTAGGAGGAAACGCACTTCTTAACTGTTAACCTCACAAATAACGTTTTGTTTTCTGCTTGCATTGTCTTCTCCTAACTGACTTTTCTCGAATTAATGTTGATGTAAAGAATAAATGACACAATTGAAAAAGCTCTTTATGGAACATATTCAAATAGTGAAAACGGGTAATCTTTCCTTCATGTATATTTTGAATGATAATGGTTTTCTGAGCAGATTGAGTGGTGAGCATCAGCTCTGGAATTCAAATCTCATTCGATGTGCCTGAATTCTAACCCGCAATCATAAAAAGACGTGCCTTCACTTGTACACGGCTTTCTACAGACGATATGTTCTTTAATTGTGGATGCGAAGTAGGGATCAACTGTTACGGATGAACAAATTTTGACCAGACGCCGAACGGAAAAAGACCTGTTGAATCAGTTCAGAAGAATTTGTTCAACACGGTAACCAAATGCGTGCACACTAACTCACTCCCGACGCCTATCCATTTCCGGTGAAGGAAATGCGATATGGGAAAAGGGAGTACCTTGAAACGATTTAATAAATAGTTGGAATAAAACTATACTTTTTAATGGAGTGGTTTTGTTCAGTATTATTAATGCCTACATGGATAGCCCAAAATTCCTCAACTAACATATGTCCCCGGGGTGTACAACCAACCATAAACCATACTTTGTGTTTAATCATTTGCAGCTAAGGTTTTCAACAGTAAATCCCATAACGTCAATGACTTGGCGTACACAATCCATCCGAGTACAAAAATTATTGGATAGGTCAGCTTATTCAGGTAACCTAATGATGTTCTTCATTTGAACCTGTACAGTAATTTGTGGGTCGAATAGATAACCACTAAGGATTACAAATTTTTAAGTAAAAATAAGAACCACTCTATCCAGAACAACTCAGCCGCAACTCAGTTAGCCGACGCCCTTAAGTGATCAAATGAAACTAATCCACAGGAAGTGGAGTGATTAGCGTTACAGTTGTGCTATTACATACGGTTACTCTATTTAACTCTGAATTCACAGATCAAACATATGTGAAAATCATAACAGAATATTAACCAAATCATCTGATGTGTTGCTGATCACAAAATAACAATTGACACAACCCATTATAATCCACTCTTGTCAATCTACACCTTGGAAGGTTTTTAATCAAACTGTTCCAGGTGCTTTGTGTTCACTAAGAATCTTGTTTATTTGCATATTTATTGACCAAACAGCATGCACATGTCTATCTTGATTGACAGAAACTGAATTCGTAAAATGAATGCGGCAGTTCAAGCAGATATAAACGCACGAACACTTTGACCGCCATGCTGTTGGGAGATGATAAATAGAACCCATGCTAATAGCGGTACTTTTTATCATCAAAAACCAATGCGAAGTGTATAAACTGCATCAAATTTCCAACAAAACATCGACACAGATGAGTGGTAGACCCTAATTCGGGACATTCTAGTGCATAGCTGGAGGACGTAATACCGAGTGAAGGACAACTTATGATCCAATTCTGACAAGTAGTATCAGAATTAGATACATATTTTAAAAATTCCAAGGATTTCGACAAATTGCTGTAGCCATTCATACTGCACATAACTGTAGTTAGCAACCAAAATCAAAAAAGGTAGAACCTTCATTTCGACCCATATCAGAGGATTTGTTGTGACAGAAGTCATATTTGGAACCGGCGAATTTGCGTCAAACAATCGAAAGCCTTTAGGAGCATGCAAGCATTTTATTTAATCACTGAACGTTGAAGAAGCTCCTAAATTTGTGCTTCCCAACGTAGTAAATTGTTTCGCTAAACTCTAAACAAATTCATATATTATGAGCGCTAAAGATAAAACTGTCTTCTACTTCGGCGAAGGAAAAAACACTGTTTTCGACGGGGCATTGTTTATCCCGAGTTTCAATTGTCCAGCAATGCATCGATTTACTTTCATACTGGCGTCAATGCGTAGGCAACTGTTTTGCTTCCTATTTCATTGATGTCTCGCCCTCTGCAAGCTTAATTCTATTCGCACTGCATCTCTTCCCGCACGCTCCCTTTATACATTTTATGAGGGAATAGTGTTTTGCGTTGTTTACAGATGTGAACTGATACCATCATCAAAAGGTTCGCATATGTTGCATCGTCAGCCGAGAGGATATCTTTAAGCCATTACACCAATACTCACAATCACGCTTTTCCATCAATAAGACGGGTCCAAACCGGTTAATCAACTTGAATAGCAGACGTGAACATAGTTAGCAACCCCTTGATCTTTTAAAACCAATTTTCAATAAACATCGTACACGACAGTCGCATGTCATGCTATAGAGTCAGATTTTACACGGATCACAAACAAGTAACGTAGTCTACCCTACACCGTTGGTTCACCGTATTTTGTTGATCAGTAGGGAAGAGATTACTGTCTGATTTCCCGTAGTTGATAAAACGGTCGAAAACAATAAATAATTTTGACAATTTTCAACAATGCCGATGACCTTATAATTTGTTTCACCAATGATCTTTGTTCATAAAGATCACCCCCTTTTCAAATACAGGTTGTATGTCTTCCTGAAGCATGAGTCTGCTCTTTGTCATTTATTGGTGCAGGTTGAACTCCTGGAGGTAGGTCATAAGAAAGCACGACAAAGTTGTCCCGGTCTACAGGTAGTTGTAGTTGTCACTTTTGGCCACTACTTAGTAAGAACGATTTATCATTGACGTTGTCTGGCGATCAAAGTTGATTGAAAGTTGATTGAAAACTCTGGAAGGCTGCTTTTGTTTGCTGACGAATGAGAAGGGAGTTATACAACCGAATGCCTATTTATTCTATATACTATGGGCAGCGCGCGTGTTATCGTATCTCTCTGTTCAGCCGTCAATTCCAAAGTTGATTGCAGAGGATTTGTAAAAGGAACCCGAAAGATATTGAGTCGTAATTCACATTTATGGCAA
>UZAN01041583.1:0-24719 GCA_900618425.1 Echinostoma caproni
CGGTCAAAATTACTCACCAAACACATTTGTTACCAAGGCAGCGCCGGAGTGATAAGCTATTCACGCTGTTTACATAGTTTGGGATGGTAATTTTGAATGGTTAGTGCCTCGGCATATTTCAGAACCTTGGTGTTGTTTGTGTTGTAGAGGATTCTGAAATACACCGAGGCACTAGCCATTCAAAATTATCATCCCAAACTGTGTAAACAGCGTGAATGACTTATCACTCCGGCGCTGCCTTGGTAACAAATGTGTTTGGTGAGTAATTTTGACCGCAATCTTTCTCCGCCTATGATTCTGTTATTTACTGACCATATATTAATGATCACATAGACTGCAGTATGCGCGTGCACAGATGCAGCGAAATGATCCAGGATACATTGTGCAAATCTGTTTTTGGCATCTTTATTCAAATTCGTTACGGGGAAACTATGCTTCCAATTTCTCAACGATCTCGTTGTTTAGTAAAAGTATTTAGAGAACGGCGCATCAAGCGCAACCGCAGGATATATTACTCCCCCATCTCCAGTGGCTAACTTTTTGCTATGTGCAATCAAGAAAATTGGGGCGTAGACCCATAATTAAAGCGTTACTCTGATGCCAAATTGAGTTTGACGCAAACACACGAAAAGAGGAAATGAACCGCTGGTAATGTGAAGTGAAGATCAAGAGTATATGCGCAATACGCATACGGAGCACAGTTTTTCTGCTCCTTCGCGTCACATGAACACCTGCGTATCCATTGCACTGAGCTATCAAAGTCTAGTTAACATAACGCAAAAATCACTTGGCACACGACGTGTCTTTTTCATCAATCAGCTTGCTTCTAGTTTTTGTTCACGTTGTAGTAGCATAGTACAATGGAAAATCTTAACTGGATTTCATTTACTTTCACTTAGTGGGTATTACTCTGATGTGGTACTTTGATAATGTAATTCAAATCTCAGCATGCCAAAAGTGTGCGGATATTATTCCTACTCACACCGACCAGAAAGCACCACAAAAACCAAAAACTTTATTACAAATTAGGTAAACATTCTCACTTAAGCGGCCAAACAGTCCTAGTTCTTTTCTAGCATAGGGACACGTTTTGTTCAAATATGTTTCCGGTAACAAGAGAATTTGAAGAAAATTTAAAAAGGGTCGTAGCTACAGGTTTTCTCGTATTTTGAGAGCATAAACTCTCAAAAAAAATACAGTGCTGGTTTGCTGATTTGTGTTTCAGAGTTACGTTGATTACTTTGCAGCATGAACTTGGTGAAAAGGTGAGAAATGTGTCCTCCTCAAACTGAATGGGAGTTGTATTCTTTTTCTTACGTATGTGAAAGAACCGTCGGTAATGATCTATCTGGGTTGACCAATTTACATTCTTTTTCAACATCCCGAATTGACTTACCTAGTTTCACGCTCCCTAATAGAGCTGCAGCCGACTATCCAGGATGTAAATAATGTTTGAGCAAAAGGCTGTTAAACTTGCAAAATGTGGTCCTGAGCAGCAATTTCTACTCATTCGAGTTTCGTGCGAATGATAATTTATAACTGATTCATCCCGAACACGCGAGACCTACCTTAGTGTCTAACCCACCTGTTTTCATTTGCATCCTGTTTGGGTATTGAGTCAAGCGAATTGACTGATAAACAATTCGTAAAATATAAATGGTGGTAAAACATTTTTGAAAATCACTTCTAATTGGTCTTCCAGTGGTTCGTTTTGGCCGCATCATAGGCATTTGGTAAATATACAAGCGTCCTAATGGAGCTTTGGTCTCATTAATGCTTTTATGGTTTTATATAGTTGAGTGGGCTGCTTCTGAAATCGGTTAACTGGCTAGACAGTGTGATGTTGACGAAATTAAAAAAACTAGTGGCGGGATCCACGTGACTGTTGTGCGCTACGGTGCATCAACGCAGTACATCAAAATTGAATTCACCTTGGATGCGCTTAACGGAGGACGACCACTCCTGACAGGCTTCTTTCGTTAGAGCTTTGTAATACTGGCTCGATTTATTCGGATAGGCCCTTTTATAACATTTGGTATTTAACTTTCATAGATTACCTCTGTCGGCCTTGAGAAGTATTTTAGTACAAGTCGTAGTGCGATTAACTGTGGAAAGTTTAGATGCAATAGACACATGGGTTATAAAAAATGAATACCTGGAGCATGACATAAGTACAGCGTTGAATCACAGTAAACTTCACCAGAATAGGTTTAGTATTGAGCTGGACCATAGCAAAGTTGTCTACCAGCAAATTTGGGTAGTGGTGTTAGGATTCGAATCTTAGAGCCCTGGGAAATGTTACTGAAGGTAAATCTAACCGCTTGAAAACGCCGTTAGTCCCCACTACGATGAATGTTTTAATCAGATAATTTGCCCAAAATAGGACGTGATTTAGACTGAAGTGGAATCATGAGACACAAAAGGGAATTTGTCTTTTTCATTCAGTTTACTGCAGCAGTTATCAGGCAGTACATAAAGTTAAAAGTTGGTAGTTCTCTCTTCGTGAAATTTGAACATGCATGTGTATGTGCAGTCAAAGATGACAAATATAAATTTTATTTTATTTTTTGTTTTTTTGTTTAAAAGATATAAACTTATCTTTTGATGAAACATGGATTCATTAGTGAATAAAGCTTTTGGAAACAGGAGGGGAAGATGTTCTACTCAAAGACGACTTAGAAAATGTTTTATCAAAACTTCTGAGACAGGATTGGTTTTCGGTCTGTATGAACAACAACTGATCGTTACTAACTTCACTTTTATGATTATGAATCCTTCTTAACAATTTTCCTTAAATGATACGCAAAGAACGGAGAAGATTGAAATCAATATGATGCATTCAAATGCTTACCTTGGGATGCCCAACTGCTTGTGGCAAAAGATACCAGATCAAAAAGTCTTCCCAGTCTCAATCGATCAATGAAACCCTGATGACCTGGTGGAGCAGGTTCTCGATATGGTGAGATCAATTCAAAAGCCCACGCGGAAGTTCCCAAGATCAGAATGAGAGCACCGCAGACAAGCCAGACATACCTGATTATCGTGTGTATGCGTTGGTGTATGTGTATGTATGTGTGTGTGTGTGTGTGTGTGTGTGTGTGTGTGTGTGTGTGTGTGTGTNCAGATCATTTTATCAATAAATCGAATAGGAATTTCACTGCGAAAATCTATCAAAATTGGTGACATTTTGCAGATTTTTTGAAGGAGAAAAAATCAAATTATAAAAAAATAAAAATAAATGTATTTCACTTCCTTTTTCATCTGTTAGGGGTGCCGAGGGTCAGTAGGTGAACAAACCGTGTCATTGACCTTGACCTTTTATGATGTTGTGATTGTCGCTCTTGTCATGTGGTTTAGTTCTTGACGCATGCATTCGATCATACACCATCTGACGATCAGACGGTCTTTGTTCTTCCACTCGCTCTGGGCGATCCGGGAATGTACCAGAATATATAAATGTACAGTCAACTTTCAGGAGGAGGGCTGTGGCCATACAAAGACCACCTGGGAAGTACAGGAATTGGGAAGACGGGTGGCGGTGGAACGGTTCGAACCCGGGACTTCCGGGTCTCAACTTGGTGATCTAGCCACTTGGTTAGAGATTTATCAAAATGCGTCAATAATTTGTGAAACAGTGGACTGGAGTAGACTTGTTCAAATGGCAGATAAAATGAGTCGCAGGTTTCAGATTGCTACGACAAATCTTCGTTTCCAAAACAGTGCATCCGTTCAGATAAAATCATTTTCATTGTGAATCAAATTCCCTAAGTAAAACGGTGAGCTCTGAAATAGAAACCATTCATCAGCAACCTGTTCAATGCAAAATAAGTGTACGAACAAAGCCTACGAAATTTGAAGTACTACATTGAGCGCAAATACACGTATATATATATGCTGTACCCTAATAAGACGTTGTCCAATGTATTTTACCTTCAAAGAAACTTGCACTGGTGTTTCTGCTCTGAAGATGCGGGAAGCACGAAAACGTTATTCTGAAATTAAAAATCAGAATGTTTGACCTAAAAAGATTTTCGAACCCAATTTGATGGTTAATAGAATAAGCCAATCCAATGGCGCATTAGATTCCAATTGAACAAGAAGACAGAAAAAATCACAAATACAGAATGCAAACACACTTCTGTTTAGGGTTGATCCCACGATTTTCTATTGGATAGCTGTGATTTTGTGAGGCCTATTGAAATGACTCAACGGAAGCCTTTCAACGGGAACAGAAGCCTCGTGGTTTACTACTTTTGTTTAGGATGAACCTAACATTATACCAACCCCCTGAACACAACGCACAAATCCTCTGGAAAACCCGGAGTATCAACGGTCTATTATTATTCTATATTAACTTCTAAAACAAAGTTAAACTTTTCATTTAAAATGGAATCCGGTCAGGCGAGTAATAAACGATTCCTAAAAATAAGCCTTTACGCAGAAGAGAGCAATCAACTCACCCCGTGAATACATGGACGTAGAACAGCGGAGTGACCATATTCTCTCGTGTACGTCGCATCACGATTGAGATTCCGGATGTAGGCAAATACGGTTGCGTGAAATCCACAACCTCGTTTGCCTCGGTTGTTTGAATAATTGGTCCAATACCTACTTCCGCGTGCTAAACAATCATAAAGTGTTTAATCACTGAGGTGAAACTGACCATACAGCTATTTTGCAAATAGGTGAGAACTCCAAAATGCTATCAATTTGTTCATTTCACGTAGACTTTAAGTTTCTCACTTCATATCAATGAGATCAGTTACCAACTGGGCCCATTATGTAGTTTGCGTATTACATTGACGTGTTGTACAAACAGACTATAGACGAAACCCGTGTCAGAAGTTTCAATGTACGTTTCCGATTGTTAACGGGGAACAAGATCACTCCAAGTATTGCTGTCGGGAATCGAAATAAAATATTCCAAGAACAATTGAATTTTTTTTATCATCTAATGGAATGAACTGCAATTAAGCCAAACTAAACTACGAAGAGTGAGCGATTCTATTTGGATTCCATAAACGAATACTGAGAAATAATAAACACAAGTTTTCGTGTAATTAAATAAAAACCCCAGGCTTGGGACCAGATAGTTTTCAAGCTAAATATCTTGATATTCACCTCAAATAAACGTCATGATCCCTGGAGGTTAGTACTAAGACGGACTGGTTTATACCCCGGCAATAAGCTTATAAACATGGGTTATAGTAAGTCGCGCATAGACTGAATGAAAGTAATTGGTTCAACGATGCTCGATTGGTTTGAGTACTTTCTTTTCTCTTGTGATACTTCAGGTTTAATTCCTAGTCGATCCACTGCTAGTGCTTCCCAATGGTAATGGTTTAGCTGTAAGGTTCTCCTCAGTTTTTATTCCGCGTTGCAAAAAGGATGTTTACTACGCATAAATGAAGCAACTCAATTCATATAAAATAAGCCATCTGGATGGAATCACAACCGAATAAACATTCTAACTGCCTTCGTGCACTTTGAAGTCCAATGACTCGATCATTTTCGGAAGAACCATACTCCATGCAGTTATTCAATGATATACCCAATTTGTGACCTTTCCAGTATTCTTACAGTATCCAATTCCTGGTTGTTTATTGTAAGGCAGCAGATAAAATTCCTACACAAACCTTCACTTTTATGTTTTATTGAGTCCTCTGTGAAACTGAATTCGTATCAGTGTTGTCAAATTTCATCGCTTAAAGAACCATGTAAGCAAAGACTCATGAATCATGAAAAGAAATTGACTTGTAGTTGCCAGATTTGTTGCATCAGAGACCAGCATAAAATTAGGTTTCATTCGCTTCCTTTTTAAATCTTTACGATGAATTATAAAAGATTAGCCTGATAAGTAGGAGTTGACTTTTGACCATTAGATATGTCTAATCAGTGTTAAGAGCTCTCAGTTATAATATTGAAGATATATGTGTCGAATTATATATAACTTCTGAGAGTGCAAAGTGTCGATGGGATACAGACACACATATTGGGTACCTACGTTGTAATGGGACAACACAATAAGAAGCCCCAATAGTTTAGAACAGCATTATCCCCCTATAGCACTTGTTTACTCTTCAGGGATAGTACGATTTTGTTGTTTAATACGGCTTCTGGTTTGTTACGTATTTACAAAATCAGAATCCTATTCGCAGTTTGAAGCCATAGAATTTAATCTTCACCCACAATTCGATCCACACCTGGATTCGGTTGGGACTGAGGTGCCTGGATTGTGTCGCACAAAATTGCATTTGTCAAACATTGAAAAGATCCTGCGTTTTATCAAACGACAGGAAAATTAGGTTAGTAAAATTGGACTGACTTTTGTGACCAACGATCCAATAATTCCATCCCAATGTCCACTGGCGAACCGGCTACCATATTTTCCATCAGGCTGTTCAATGAACTTGACGGTCAAATTGAGACGCTGAGCAAGAATGTTAACCACTTCCACGCAGAATCCATCCCATCCAGTGGCGGTTTTGAAGACAAACGGGGGATCCTGGGAACAGTAAAAAAAGATCCTAAAAATAGCATTCCATTTTTAGAAAAAAATATATCAGTACAGAAAGGAGACAGATTTTACAAGATTTCTCATAATACAAAAGTCACTAGGTGATCAATTTGATTTAGGGTTTGTATTTCTACCGGATACCAAATTTGTTTCCTTTATAGAACAAATATATTGACTAATAGGTAAGATGATTAAAAAATAAAGGAAAAATTAACCGCTCGCCTCTGTCATGTTCTGCATTCTCAGGCTTTCTAGATTTGTAACATTCATTAAAAATGCATTTGTGCAGTATCACATGGTTTTGTAGAAAAGTGCCATAGTGACAAACCATGTAGACATTGCACGTTTGTTTCATCCCAACCCCGAACCGTTATTGATGCACAGTCACTAAACATGCGATTGCTTCAATCCGGATGTGTATGCTTGTGTTCCACACACTAAAATCAAGTTACCCAGGTTGTCTCCGACACTTGGTTTCATGTCAACAGTATATTCTAAAACGTTTATTCTGGTCTATCTTCAGAATCTATCTTCCTTTTAAAATATCATTATATTCCCCGACGCAAGTTTTTTCAGTACAACCTATCGTGTTTTCGGCTACCCGTGTTTTCCCATATTAAACACTGTCNGAATAATCATTTTGAGGTATCGGTTTGCTACTGTCATGAAAATGACAAGAAAAGAACACTGAAAACACAGGTCCTTCACCTTCTGGGTACAAGAACTGACAAATCCAGTCATGCGGCTTGAGCGAGAGAATCACAAATGGTGAAAATGAAGAGGCCTCATACCAACAAGGAAAAATATGAAGTCTTATAGAAATGNTTTTAAATATCAGATCCTGAGGATTGGAAACTGTAAATTAAATTCACATCAATAGCACCACGCATTCAGTATATCAAGGTTTTTAATTACTTGTCAGTTTAATCTTGCATTTTATGTCAATTTGTAAACAGTGTTTACTTTATTTAATGCTCCATAGATTCTTGGGATTCCTTGAAAAAGATTGGGCATTTTTCCTGCGACAGCTATTTAACCATGTTTCCTTCTGTTATGACGAAAATAGCAAACCACGTCATTGGTTAACGTAATATTGTTGTTAATAAGTTTTTCTTTTCGAATGATGGATCCCACTTTAATGCAGGAAGCTGGGACCGACTGGGAACTATTTAGGGCCATGAAAAGATGAAAAAACTTGATTGAGGTAGAGTAATTGGGAAACGCATCCTCCGAACTGGTGCCCTATATCCCTTTTAGAATTTTAAATCAGTTATGTTTGGGTTAGTCTAATCCAAGTGTTACCTTTCCCTAAGTATAAAAATTCTTAGCACAGAGCAATAACCATATAATTTGCGGACTTTGACGTCACGGTTGTGAATTTTGTGACGAATTACAATCAATTTATTTTACAATTCAAATGAACATCTGCATTCTACTAACAAAACCTTATGAGGTATTACAGGCGTTAGTTAGAAGCCTAATGCGAAAGGTTATAAAGATTGTTTGCTTTTGAAACGTCATCTCGGACGAACAAGAGAATATAACCGAGTAATCAGGAGTCGTGTCACACGCCAAATCCCGCTCTCTCGAACCGTGTTATTGAAAATCATGAAAAAATCGAAATAATCAAACGAATGCAGTTTAGCTTTGTTTAAATTATTTTTGTGACACTACTGCAGCTCAGTCATCATACTACATTGGTTGAGTGGAGTAATTTAAACCACCGGTGTAGATTCCGTCGCACATTTAGAGAAGTTCAGAATTTTGGTGCAACCGTACTCGCGGTACACCAGAAGGACTTCCAACAAACAACTGTCTGTTTAATCCACTAGAAAATATCATGTTTTGTGAATTTTACAGTTTCAATGAAAGTGTCTGGTGACCACCAGCGGAGAAATTTCGGATTTACCGGATGTGTAAACATTTTGGAGCTATGTTTTGTGTCAAATATATACTTCCGTTCAACGATACCTAACCATCAACTTTAAACATCAATCAATGAAGTCATTCACCACCGAGACAGTGGATGTAATATGAAACGTTGCAAGCAGAAAAAAGGCTTTCCAGAAAAGTCAAACAGAAGCAGTTCCATCTAGTTGAGCAAGTAATATAAATAATTGCCTAATTAAAAAGTAATTCTGAATTTAACCCAAACCAGATATAGCGAATTGTCAGAAAACTTGTTCATCACACTTTTTCATGTCCCGTGGACAGGCCAAAACAAAAATTTGGTCCGAAAGGAATTCAGAACACAAAATACAGGTCTGTGACTCATAAAATCTGAGGATAGGAAGACGTTTTTCTCGTTCTGAGTACTGCTTCATTAGTAGTATCGGATGCAGTTGTTTACTTTGTCTTATAAACTGTAGTGCGAATGGAACGGCTGAAGTTATCATTACCACAAGGCTGTCAGAGGATATGAGAAGAAGTGCGATTT
This sequence comes from Echinostoma caproni, assembly GCA_900618425.1. NCBI lineage: Eukaryota > Metazoa > Platyhelminthes > Trematoda > Plagiorchiida > Echinostomatidae > Echinostoma > Echinostoma caproni. The sequence goes on from UZAN01041583.1 coordinate 8,955, forward strand.
CCCAATCAGTAAGGGATGCAAGCACACCGTTGGCCCCGCCCCTGATCACCATCCTGTTAAATTCAATCGTTCTTCATCAATTCCTCATCTGAGAACGAAACTTCATGTGAAAGTAGGATCCGCACAGCGACCAAACTTTATACACCCATAGTAGGTGAAAAGGAATCGAAGGCCAAATATCTCCAGTCGAACTCCAATCGAGCAATCGATTAATGGTGAACAACGTATTTCGGGATTTGGACCATGATGGTAACCTTACCTTAATAGGGTCACAAAAAATACAAAGTCTAGTGATTTAAATAGATCTGGTTTATGATACCAAATTGCTTCGGCTTCGGCCTCAGTACTCGGAATACTTGCTCTTGGTTGTTACAAATGTTAGTCAGGCAAATTACACGAACTGAAACATCACAAGACATACACTAATTATTTTCACAGGAAACTTATTGCGGCTAGGCAGCACGATATTAGTCAAATTGTGCTTTTGAACTCAAGCAGATGAATCAAAGTATATTCCGTCACACTGTCCGTCCCAGAAAAGTAACTAACCCGTTCTGTATTAAATTGCACTTAAACGGAGTTCTCAGCTGAATTTTTTAATGTGTTTTTACCAAAAATGGAAATGTTAATCAAATAATAAATTTGAACTTACTTGAATGACTAACACGCGGATGCTATAGTCCAGGGTTGATTTAGTCACGTTGAACTGTCCCACAAGCTGATGACTCCAGTAAGAAAATGTCACGTTCTGTCCGATTCAAACAGGAACGGAATAAATTGAATCCCAGTTGGACAGAGGAACGGTAAAGGGTAAGGTAAGCATGCAACGTGTCAGCTTGCGACTTCACAAACGGTTGACTGATGATTCCCGCAAATGAACTTTGAATGACTGAAGGTGAAGAGACTGTAGTCATCTGAATCAGCCTTGTGGCGAATTCAGTTCACATTTTATTTTCTGAACTATCACTCCAATGCAACACCCGTCGTGGACCATGAATTGATAATTCTTTTAGGGAATGTATTCATTCAGGGGAACTGTATTTCATAACTATCTTCTACTGATCGATTGGCCGGGTCTATGTCCTCTTGAATATTGCCGTTTTATGCTCATTGGTTAGAGGTGAGGTCATTGCAAATAATAATCTTACGGTTGGTTCCATAACCAGACTGCCTAGACTGCTTATGGGTTTCGGTGTCCCACTTGCAACCTCACCGTGCTCGTCCCCATTCACAAGTACCAATTCAATAATGGCGTAAAAGCGATGAGAAATACGGTGCACCCAACTCCTTGGTCCGTTTTATACGAGGAAGAATAGCCTGCTTTTGTACAACCGAAAGCGAACTGCAAGATAGTAAAGTAATTCATCTGTGAAACACTTCCAAAAATCTCAGCTGCCCTCGAACTGGGTTAGCCGGCCTGTAAAGCGGTTTGTTGTTGTCCACTGGGAAGAAAATGCCCGGAGCAAAAGGTGACGGCTGAATTTCAGAGAGGAACGAAAACCCTAAGGATTTCCCAAAGGGAGATGAAAGTTCTCCATTTATTGAGATTAGTTATATTTTTCGGCCCATAAACCCAGAAAATACAGGCTACAAACGAGTATATTATCGAAAACGAGATGTTCATCTTTGGTCAAGGTAGAATATCCTACCAATGGAAACTCGCACCATTTGATCCGGAATCGTAACTTATCGGAAGACTTCAAGTTGAGTAAACGGAGAGTCAGCTGTCTCCTTTCATTTATGTTGGGCCCAATGAATTGACTATGCGTTTCTGAAAGCGGCAAATATGAATGAGTAATTCTGTTAAGCCCCGATGTGGGCTCGTTGGTACACTCGACTTTCCATGCGATAGGTCCGGAATAAAATCCGGGAAGAGACAGTCAGTATGCACTAGTTATAAGCCCTAACCACAAGGAAATTCGAGTATAGTGCGCTCCGGGTGTCTGGTTGACTGTAAAAACTGATGTTTATGTGTATGAAGACAAACCTTGGAGAATGGTCCACCCAAATCACTATGTTCAATTGGTTATTTATTCATCATACATTAGGAATATGGATAAAGAAATGAATCTTAGGCCGAATCTGATAGTGAGAAAAATTATATATATATATATTCATACTTTAAGAAAAAATTAGTGTATATTCTTTTCGAAAAAGGTAATTAGAAATAAGAATGGGAGGAGCAAATTTGCTATTTCTAGCTGTTCATCAGAAATCTGTGTGTGAATCGTTAGTCCCATTTGCAAGGAATAAGAGAAACTGCAAATTATTGACAAACCAAATCACCTGATCTTTGCAATTCATGGAAGCGTTTTTGACTGATGTGGAGCAATTGTACAGCCGGAAGCGGGCATTTTGATTGAAGGTGCTTCCATTAAACTCTATCCTTCCAATGGCGCTTGTTCTGGGGGGAAGCTGAAATAAAGTTAACGAGTGCGAATAGGATTGATCGAAGGAAAACATTGAAAGAACTAAGTGGTAATCAGAACTTGTTGGGCATTTTACTGTGCACTGAAGAAGTATTCCAGTGAATACTAACCTGAGAGTTATTGGGAAATCGAATTATATAAGTAAGCTTTTCTCCAATGGCGGTATCTCTATTTAAGTTTCAGTTTTTCATAAGCCTTTACCGAAAAAAAGAACTTAGTTTAACGCCGGTAGGAAGCCACACAAAGAAAGATTCATTAAAAAAAATGAAGATGGGTTACTTTATGAATTATATAGTTGGAAGCAAATTTTTTACTTCAAAAAGGGACAAGATGAGATATCAACGTTTCTATATAAAGGGACTTGTCTTATAGATAAGACAAGTTGGTATTCGAACTCGTCTGGGATAGGGCTAGGTCAGTGGGTATTGTGTTGAACATTTTCCTTTGCAATCTTCAATAACGCATCAAAATGTCCGTCACGAATATGGCTTATCAGAACAAGCAAGGACATTTAGGAAACACCACTCAGCAATTTAAAATCACTCCGCAGCAGATCGAAAAGTGCAGTAAGAGGATAAAAGAAGTTTACCATGTCTTATTAAGGTGCTCACCACAGGCTGATAACGTATATTTCAGATGGTTCTACATCAAGGACAGAGAAGAGTAAACGAAATGCTAACATCTCTCGACAGTTGGCAGGAATCACGATCGATTTCACCGAAATAGAGACACAAAGTCATCTGATGCATGTCTCACCCCCTCCCGAATTCCGTCCCGAATGATCAGTTATGAGAACGTCTCCACTAACAGCTTATTCTTATATGATTTATGCGGTTATTATTATTAAATACTGAAAACAATTGTTCGCCTTCGGAATTGTATTATAATTCATTTTCTTTAAGATGTGTATTGTCAAACACAAGCGGGCAACGGTTTGGAATAAAGCACATTCGGAACCTAGATGGGGGTAAATATTAACACCGACTGGATTAACTAACGTGAAGAAGTGGGACATGCTGATATCATGAATTTCACAACAGGATGTCATAGAAACGAAGATACAAATGACGATATCATCGCCAAACCTAAAATGATGCTCAGCACATTGTAGTTTTGAATTGTTAAACAGCACCGTTACCAGTCTTTTACTTCAGTTAACACATTAATATCAGTGTGATACCCGTATAAGCCAAGACACAATGAGAAAAGATGTGAGAAAGGCAGAAAACATAAAAGCAGAGATTGGGTGACTCAAAGTACCTCATCCTAAAAGATCAAGCTATTGCTGCTGAATAATTAGTTTGCTAAGGCATCTGAAATAGGTTTGTCATACTTTCAAACTGCTCGGTACTACAAACCTGTCCGAATTGGTCAGTAAAATGGAGAAAAGACTGTTGAAAAATGAGTCAGGTACTTAAAGTGGCAAGAGGACATATTCATTACCAATATGATGGTGAGATAGCATCGACGAAACAGTTTGGCAACCTCATAGAGTATGCTAACCACTCACGAAAATCTTTAAATAAACTATATATAATTGATGGGGGTCTTTTTGGTCAATGCGGAAGGTCAGGTTACAAACAACAATTACCGTACTTATTCAATAAAATTGGTAGGCTTTTAATAAACCCTGACAACTGTGATTCTGGTTTCAAGAAAAATAAAATGATTACACTCAACGAACTGGATAAGGAATCAAGTGAACTCACTGTATAAACGGGTGGTGCCGTTGGTGTGAAGGTGTAAAGGAATTCCAATAGGACACATTTTGTTTGCTTAGCTCAGAAGGTGTCAGCAACACCCGGACAAATAATCAGTACACCTCTTTGAATGCAAACCAAATGTGGTTATCACGCCAAAACGAATCACCTACACTATATCCGTAGTTCACATGATTTAGAACGGAAACTAATGCATTTCGAATGCAGAAGTTTACTACCCCACTCATAGACTTTAGTATTTCCTGATGGTGTCAGGCGCCAGTTGTTTAGCTCATGGACGTGATGTTGTGGGTCTCACCGGAAAGTTAGTGGATGAATGACCCCGAAATGTTGTACGCACTGTTTATATGCTCTAAACAGAACAAAGCAGATGTTTAGTGTTTACAAACAAATTTTCATTTCAAACCACTGAGTACTTTTTCGCAACAAAAACAAAGCTAGATAAATGATGTGATTTTCGTTGGTAAGTATCCTCCTTTGAGAAAAAGGTCTAAGCAAACCTGAGTAACTTTCTGTCGAAACAAATTGTACCGCAACGCCGATGCTTCTTCACCACGATCTGCCTCGCACAATAAATTGACAGCTGGTGATGCGGGCCATTGGTTAGTTTGAGTCAGATTTTGCATTGCCAAACCAGCTGTGAAAACTGTTTCATAGTCAAACAGAGCATCAATCTGGATGGAAAAAGAAACAGTTGGTTGAAGATATCTACGACAAAATATCGATAAAAGTTCCTTTCAGATAAATGCGGGGTGTTCACTTTGTTATAATCAAAATCTTTTGGTTGTTGAAGTTCAAATATAAGGGTGAATAAAAATTAAACAAAAATGAAAAGGTTATTAGTGGGTGCTCATTCCCAAGTTTGTAGTTGAGAGACGTGATTAACCAAGGCAATATAGTTATATTTCAAACTGACGAATAGAAAAACGTAAACTAATAACGAAAGTGGACTCTCTTATGTATGTTTCACAATTTTATTCATTAAAATAACCAAACGGTGAATAATTGAATAAGTATCTTTAGGCCATGCAAATAGATAAACGGGTTAGCACACATATACCCTACAGCTCCCCCAAAAGACGTTACAGTAGATACAATACAGGGTAATGTCAAGGAAACCGTCGAGAAACAAATATTCAAAACAAAATATGGATATGGTCTACGAGAAACTAGGAAAAGCAAGAAGAAATTCGGTATCATTCTTGCGATTTCCTTTTGCGAGAAATAGACAATTCCATGCCATAGCCCATCGTCCGTACTGTGTGACCACTTGTAACACACGTCGTACATGCTGTCTCAAAAGAAGGAATCCTCATAATGTAGCACTATCAGTGAATACTTAAGCTTCTCTGGAATCAAGAACAACAAAATATTCGGGCTATGTAGTCGTGAAGGTGTTTAATTATCTTGCAAAATATGTGACGGATTTGTCGTGTAATTGAAGCTGAAAAGCTTAGAAGCGCTGGACAGCTGCTCATGTCTAATCAACAGTGCGACCCTGTTGACACAGTCCCGAGTATCGAAAACGGGGCCTCATAGGTAGGATATATATTTTTTCACTGAATCCAGAATATATGTCAAACAAACCATGGTACAATAATCTTTATGAAAAAGAAAAACCTTCCCTGATTTGCATGTAGGCCCAATACTACAAGGTTGCCCAGGCCAAGTCAAATGAATTTTCTTGAGTAACCCACAACCAGAGCCTTCGGCTAGCCAGAGTCTGACCTGCAAGGCAGCGGGGCGGTGTGAAAACCGCAGTCCATTGGAAGCCATTGTCCAGTTCATCGAATCGTACGCCCTTTGTACTGGGTCAAACGTCCAGCGTGCCCAATACACCTCGATACCCAATCCAGCCAGTGACCACTGCCACAACCAGGAAGGTGTGTGTGGTTTGTACGCCTCCTCATGGTTGGTTTGGAATCATGGTTTTTGGCCAACTCCCCTAGGTGAACTACCAGTGGTTCAAAAACCCGGTTATAGCCCCGGAGGTCGGCTTTTTGACCTCTCACTTTGGTGGGAAACACCTCCGCCATGAAAAGGTAGTGAGTAGGGCTTCCTCAGCAGAGGTTATTCGAGACGCTTAGTCGTGTGAAATCATTTCGCAAGGTGCAAGGGAAGGGTGACCAGCCCGCAACCCTAGACACCTACCCCCGACCATTGGTAGGATACAAGCATATTACTCACTTGGTTACCGGGCCGCCGGTCAAATTGTTTTACACTTTGAATACGCATAATTTAGCAAAAGCCGTCTTGTGATCTTAATGCAGGTAGCATACCTCAGTTAGGTCGATGAATTCGCTCTGCTGATTAGGCCCACTCTGGTCAAAACAGCTGTCCAGTGCTTTCTAGATTTTCTGCTCATGCTTCCTATACACAAAAAATATATCAAATATAATGAAACCAAATTCTTTATTGCTCTCATCTTGAGAAATGTTAGGAACTTTTTGACAAACTGAACAAAAAACGCATGGCGCTGCTTTGCTTATTTACTCCAATTTAATTGACTATAAACAATTAGTAAACCCTGGCTTTTTGATTCAAATTAACCTATGCCTAATGTGCCCTCCTTCACTGGTGCACTTTACCAGTTGTTAAAAGAGGATACGGAATTATATCAGTACTTCGTTTCATGAGGATCTTCTCGTCAATTCCACTTTAGTTGATTTATCGTGTCTCTGGCAACTGATGAGGGGTTCTAGGTACATTGGGACTTCAGGCACATAGTCAAAGGTTTTGAGCTAGGTATAATGGAACCGCAATCTGTCTTGCGCATGGTCTCACTGACATCTCGTTTTCTTGCAGCGCTTGCAAAAATGAAACGGACTACAAAAGCCTCCCCGAGTATTCTGTTAATCCATCTGCAATCAGCAATCCGTACGCCGGGCTTCATCACTCTTTCACAAAATTACGACGGGACCATGCTTGAAAAGCATTAATTCCACAAAATACAATATTCTATTATTGCATGCACGGGGTCTATGATTACCAAAGGTCTCAGGGTTACTTAATGTGTATCAATGTAATTACTAGTGGTTCTTCGGATGAAGCATGCGAGACAATGTTGGAACTCTGGGGACAAACTGACCTGTCTGATTGTTTGAGAGCTCCATTCCTTTCCCAAATATTGTCGTATTTGGTTCACAGTAGTCTGGTTTGCTTCTGCTAAATCCAGTTTGACGCAGTATATAAACGTGGAGGGTTTGAGTGTCTCGCACGCATCCGTATCGTTGACAACCACACGACACAGTGGTCTGCACTGAGTTAAGTTGATGTTCGTGTCATAGACCACAAAGCTGCCATTCAGTGGTTGTCCTTTGAACACGGATTCCACAGCGTCAACTAAGCGATTCATTGTACTGCGCGAGATGGCAAACATCCAAAAATGTGTATGGTAATCGTAAAACAAACCATGACACAAATTTTTATATTCCTCCATAGTGGTGTTTTGTGACAGTGAGAAACTCTGATGTTCTATGTAAGTGGACTCTTCGGAATTTCTGTGCGGTCGGGAATAAGCTAAATAAAACAAGGCATGAGGTGTGGGGATAGGGCAGAAAGATATTTAACCACACTTTGAGCTAGAAATTGATGTTGTGTCACGTGGAACCATAAAGTTGAACTAAACGGTGTGTTGGTTTATATTAACTTGTGATTACCTAAGATCTCACCAAAAAATGTAAAATAAAATAAAATGACAGTACTCTGCATTTTATTTATGCTGTCAACTTGCTTCTTCGTAAAGCAAATGATGCATCATCTAGCAATGTAATGACGTGGTTGACGTCATTCTGGGCTGATATTCTGTGGTTTTGTATGCGTTAGAACCACGTCATCCTGGAAGTAATGTGTTCAAATCCCATGGCCGCAGACACCACCACCAAAATTCTAGAAAAAAATGATCTTTATTTATCAAGTCTGATCGTCTTCAGCTCGTTTCTGGGGAATATATCATACCGCTTGGTGAAAGAAGATCTTTTTGTGAATGTGAAAATAGGAGGTCATAACAGATTCCACTGTGATTAGGATGTGACTTCTACTAATCCTAAGTAGACGACTGCAAATAAAATACAGGGAACGAGATACTCTCATCAGGATTGATTTGTTGACTTGATTCCACCAAGTGTGAACTTACCGAGTTATTGATGAACCCAATAAAAACACTCAGTTAACCACAGCCATTTCTACACTCGAAGCACACACCCCTGTTTCCTTAATGATGGTGCGTGAAGAGTACATGTGAAAGTTATTCGGTCATGGAACTGAAACGTGATTTCTTACAAGCTGTAATGAATAAATTGAGACGAATTAACCAGTGGGTGAATCGCCGAAAACCAGTTTGTTTATTTCTGTTTTCATTACTCACATAGTATTTTTATATCTCAATGAGCATCAGACATGGAGCATTATGATAAGAGACTTCTCACAAGGTCGCAGATAAGGCCAACGGTCAGCGAAGTAACATATACTGGTGTATACAGTGAACTCAGTCTCACTGAGTAAGTGCAGCAAACGAGTAAAGACAGCGCTCGAGGATGTGGTGAGTTTCCCCTTGGTAATCGTTCTCTCCATAGAACGTCAGTGGAGTCTAAAGTTTACATCGTGGCCTGACGAATGCCATCTGCCGCTAACAAGGAAACTGCTATATGTCCAGTTCCAGTCATTTTACAAGGTTTTTCAGCAAGGGGGGGGGCAACCAATTAGTCGGGAACAACCCAGCTAACTTGTGGGTTGCACTTCGGTGTACAAGGCCAAGAGAAGACACCTGGTATGAATAAGTTTGATGATTCTAGGGACACCACTTGTAACACTTCTCGAGAATGCTCATGGTTTATTCTGAGACTCAGGGGTTGGACTTATAATCTAGCGGGTGACGGTTGCGCGATAGTACAGTAAAATCAGTGATAGTTCAATAACATCAACACTAATGCGCGCTAAAGAGGAAGTGTATTCCCTGCTTAAGATCTCAAGCGATCATAAGCTTTATATCGCTTGGAATTCTTTAGAAGTCACACATGATGTTTCACTTGTTTCGACTGAAATTTCGGTTGGTTTTCAATTGAATAATAGCGTGCTGTGCTCGCATTTTTGAGTAGTATGATACATGCGCATATAAAATTTATTCCTCTGTTCCTTATGGACTCTCAGCGTGGCGTTGAAAAGGAGGTAATATTTCAAACGTTATTACTCGAAAAAACCGCTTCATCTACCCTCCGTAGAGGCTAACCGTGTGACACTAATATTCAAACTCAAATAAAGTGCTTTTACCATCACTTTACCAGTTTCTCCACTCTGTTTGATGATAGCTATAGGCAATTAAGAAATTAATTATTTATTAACACTTTTCTGAGGAACTGAATAGAATAAGAACGCGGAAAACGAATTGTCATCGCGTTAGATGTTAATAATGAAGTGGAATAAAGAAGCACGGTTTAACTGGGCGAGGAAGCGCACGCTTTCCGGATTAGTGATAGTCCTTCGGATACTAATTGCACTGCACAGGCAACTCTTACCAATATCCTCAGATGCAAATGAGATAGCACCGCACGTGGCCAATGGGTGCATTTTGTTAGCAAAAAATTTCGCGGCAGTTATAGGAGCATGGCTTGGAAATCCCATGCTTAAAATTGGATTGCCAGAAATTGTCCAGTTCGCATCCGTGGAACTTTGTGTCCTGGTTTGCTCAATAAAATCAGTCCCATGTGCGGAAATAAACCCCGTGTCCAGCTGAACACTCAGTCTGCGTAGCATCAGAAGACTCGCTGTTGAATTTGTCAAGTCAATCAGAACGTCCGGATAGGCGATAGCTCCTGTGGCAATTTGTCGACACACTGAAGATTGAAGAGGAAATGAACAGGAGCCAGCTAAGAAATACCATAGTACCCCGGATAGGGTGAACCAAGTATTTGCTTCATTGTATCCTAGGACGCATATTCATTACCATCCCTGATAACAATGAGGCTGTATCAATATTGCATGGCTAGAAAGAAACTGTGCAATCAATTAACGGGTAGTGCCATCAGAGTTGCAGATAAATATAGCAAAGTATAACAACGCTAAGGGGTTTGGGTTCAGCAGTTGCTGCCAACACGTGCAACCACGCGCAGTGAACCATGATACAAATTTAGCTGAGCACTCGTGAAAAGAATGTGTGGTACCAAATGGGATTCCGCTGAAACAGCTTTTCATCGCTTTGATGTGATGAGAGGAAATCGCGTGAATAAGATTGTCACGGGGTGAACCCCTAAAATATAAACAAATTTAGGGGAATTGAATACACATTTCGAATCCTTTAGATTAAAACCAGGGTAGACAAAGAAAGTCTCAAAGAAATGTATGCAGACAAAGGACGTTTAAATATAAGCAACAGGAAGGACTAAGACTGGATGAATCGTGTAAAACAAAAATACCTTAATTTTCGTGCTAGAAACCAAGAGAGTAAGACCCTGAGTTAGAATGATCCTACTTCAAACTGCATCTTCATGCACAATCCTCAGTTTTTACAGTCCACCATTCACTGGATGAAACATAGATTGTGAGAATGAAGTTCCGAGGATGGTCAAACCAAAGCAATATAATTTATCCCACACCACTACTCACAAGTAACTGGGAGTTGAATTCGCGTAAGGTTCTGATTTAAAGTGGAATGACGCTATTTTACAGAAGAGTGTTGGGTAATTCTGTCAACATTGATTGAGACGTGAGTGCATTCAGCAGACATCTGTCAGTAGTAGATAAGCGTTTCCAGCGGAAACAACTTTTTATATTTTATCAGAACCTAACCGAGGTTCCCCCATGACAATCGGTAGGAAATTCGGGAAATATTACTTGGCATAGGTATTTCAAAACTTCGCCTATCCTCAACCATGGACACAGAATGATGATACGATTTCTAAACTGCTTGAGGCGGTTTCATCCGATCAGATAACATGAACAAAGAGTTCACTCAGGTTACGTTCCTAGTCAGAAAAATTTCTCGTGCCACCAGTTCCCTTGAACATTTTTATAAAAGACAAGAAGAAGCATCACGATCACAGGATACGATGAATTTAATATATTATGGCAATTTAATCATCTTTCACCTAGGTCACCTTTGGTTGAAAGAGTGACAAGATCCGGGGCAAGGAATGTGATAAATTTATGAAAGCCATTCATGTTTTCAACTCCAAAAAGGTAACCGTCCAGTGGTGGTTTGTTGAAGAATCCGCCATTCTACGTTACAGGCCAGACTTATGTAATCAGACCAGCCTTGTGCTACCCTGGTAGGTGCGACTGTCCCATTGAAGTGATTAGGCTTCCTGTTCCCTTTCCCAATTCGGTTCGATTTTGTGACCTTTGGCCTTCGTATTGATTCCGTGTGTGTTCGCCAGTACACAAACATGTCAATTTTGACCTGTAAGGGCAGTCGGCATACATGCTAACTGGTGGATGCCATATGCCTCTGTAAGTTGGATAGGTAATTCGAATGTGAAAAGATCAGTACTCTCGGCGTGGCCTTGTAGCTCAACTGGTAGAGTGTGCGCGTACAAAGTGTACGGGTCGTCTATGCGTGGGTTCGAATCTCACCGAGGCTCCTGAACTTTTCACAAACACCGTACAAACTTCAAATCTGCCAAACAACAATTTAAACAAATCGGAACTAATTGTATGCACAAAGCTAATTAACTTCTGTTGCGTGAAGAAGTAAAAATCAACTCACTTCTTTGGGTGAAGTTAGCGTATGTTCGGCTCTGGTTTAAATCCAGCATCAGATGAGTGAAAGTCACCGAATGTCCTTGCTCCTCTTCAAGTTTTCGTTTGGCCAGATCTGCTACTTGCCGGACCCAAGTGCCATCGAGCGCAGTCACGAAAGCTATAAACGATGAAAGTGAAAACGTACCGATATCATGGGGCGTACACACGCAGTAGGTCATGAAGAGATTGTGAAACCTAAAGCCAGATTAACCTAGCTTCAAACTGAGAATGTGTTCACGTATCTTTATCTCTAGTAGGAAGCGATCCGTACGCCTGATCAAAGAGATATCAAGCAACGGAGCTATACACCGCATTCGATGGTTTGCAGTCGATACGTGCAGTTCATTCTGTCATTCATAATTTTACGGTCGCGACAAAATCACTCCTATTATTCAAGTGTTATGAAATAGGATTTTATGCCAAAATGCATAGTGTGCGTGATGTTAGTATGAAGCTAAACACTGCTCTCGTTCCTTCGATGAATTGCTTAAAAGTCAAATTAGTGGAACATTATTTTGTGTTCCGGAAAAATTTATAGATCCGGAGTAGGTTCACAGCTGAGTGCTTTTTTACGAAACAAAAATATCAATTATGAAATGGTAGATTATGATAGTTGTTGCATCATTTGTGCGAGATTAGATCGCATTTCATAACAAATCATGTAATTATATCGTTATGCAATGATAGTCGTTAGTCTATTCATCGTATTATCACAAATTCCCAAGTCTTAATCGAAAATTCATTCATGGATTTATTATAATTACATAGTTTCATTCTTCTCACTCTTACAGCTGATGGGAAATTGAGGAGGCCCGGAGTTTCATCCTGCAGAAGTTAGAATGAAAGCCAGTGTTATATCTATTTCTCGGGTCCGCCGATTACTTAAGAGGACTTAAGGGGATTTAACATGTGTCAGAAATCCTCCGTGTGGTTCCTAATCGTCACTCATCGAGACAACTTGTCAAAGGTTATCTGTAAAACGTTATCACTTGATGGTATATCAAAGAAGAGCAACATTGCAGGTCCTAATATTTAGCGTATCATGATTAGGAGAATTTTATGATAAGATGATTAGCAGAACTCATGAACTCACTTAAGTACGTGCATGAAAGCTGTCAAAAAAATCAAATTTTACAGAAATATCATAACCTAATCAAACGCAGGGTTCAGCATCATGCTATGACCTTTTCGGCTTAACTGTCAAATCCTCTATTCAACATGATTTCGCACATGTAGTGACTATCTCAACGAACACAACAAGATATCCGTTGAAGCTAAGGCCTTTGAAACGACCAGTGGTGCAAAATTCGGAGAACGCAAGAAATAACACAGCCACTTGGTTTCTTTGATCCCTTCAAAACACAGCAATTAATGTAACGTGAACGGAACGGAACCGAATGAATGGAATCGATATTGACCAACAATTGTGTCTGCTCTCCATCACCCATCTAGGCGCGCAATAGACTTAAGAATAGATTTGTCATAAGTAACCGTTTACGTATTTACTGTCACTCAAGTGAAAGAGGTTCACTTGATGTTTGTGTGCCGAAATCATTTGAGGTTGTGAATTGTGCTTAAAAAGGACCGAGGATGGTGAGTTTTACGGCGGTCCAAACGATTAACTAACAAAAAAAACGATCAAATGGGAATAACAGTTTTCTGAAATCTAAATTACACGAATTTCCAATTCATTGTGCTGTGTTTTATGCCTTGACAATGTCCATCATCTGCGCATGTTTTGTTTTGCCTTTTTGTCCCTTATCGATAAGCAGTCTGGACTTATCCATTTACAATGTTATACATGATATGTTTGTTGAGTTGTCTTCTGTCAGCACGAGGTTGACAACATTGTAACTAATAGAAATGGACAAAATGAAATAAAACGTAGTAATGTGTGGTTAATGAGATGCGGTGATAAAGAGCAAAATAGTAGGAGTAAATGTAATAAAACCACCAGAGATTGTAAATAGCGACACATATTATAAACTAATATCTGACGTCATGGAGCCCAACTAAGAATTGGTATTCGTAAACAAAGAATGATTTGTATTATTTAGTTATAAATTCCGAATTACAGGATTAATTTACTTTGACTTTGAAAATATTTACTGGACTACGAGAACGAATTATTGTACTATAGTATTGAATACAATCCAGTATAATCAGCGAAAAACGAGCATGTTAAAACAATGATGGAACCTGGTCGATGAATATTAGAGTCTAAACTATTCTATCAGGCTCAAAAAATTGCTGAATCACGTGTCAATTTAAACCATAAAATTTAATCGAGATATATTAGACAGTTAAAGTGACAATTTCAGAAGATAATATTGAAAAGAGCATCGCTCAGTGGTAATTTAGAAGTACGATACAATTAGGTGTAACAAAAAAGAGTTTTATATCCTCTCTGTGATACCAGGACCTATTTCTCCTAATACAGTTGACTGTAAGTGAAAACCATAAAAGTTATTCTTCCCCGTAGTTTATAATAACGCATCTTTTGAACTAAAAAGAATAAATGTTTTTAAGTATGACAATATTCGTATCTCAATGACCTGCTTTTTAATCTAGTAAGTAACGTTCAACAAATTCACTGCAATATTACAAAAGAATCTCGATCATTTTCTAATTTAAAAGATTTATATGAACATGAGCACTTACTCAAATGATAGCCCGAAACAATCCGTAGAAAAGAACAAAGGTAATAAATGAGCCATGGATGCAAAAGTACTCTCAACTGGCACTTGCCCATCGCGCCCCAGTTGGAATTGCCACACGTCCACACAAGTAAAACGGTCAACGTAGTGGGACATTTATATAGGTAAGATGTTCATGTTTCACCATGTCCAGTTGACCTAATTATTACCAGTTCAATTGTTATGGAATGGTTTCTCCATTGGAAGCTCCATGCACACAAGCTGTTGATTTCGGAACTGAAATCAGATAGAATGAGGTGGAGAATTATGAGGACACCCAATCTGAAGAACTCACTTAGGATTGGACAATAGTTAATTAGCAAGTGGTTGTTAAATTCGTGGTTTGAACTTGCGTACCATTCGATGTGGCAGACATGTTTGGGTGGAAATGCTGGTAGACAGTGCGGTTGTTAGGTTTTACTGCCATGCGCCTTGAATATTGTACAACTAAACAAATTGAATATTGAAAGCAGGCATTTGTATGACAACAATAACCATCAATGCAGAATAAAATCGATTTCTCCACTTCTCTTATGCTTCAAATCAGAATCGATACACTCAATTAAAAAATCTCTGCCAAGTAAATCAATAACAAAGTGGAAGAACAGTAACTGAGATTCGATGTGATCTTTCGTGCGCTGAAGTCTACCAAACTATGGAAAGTATAACGGACAATGTAATTCCAGTAAATGGTAACAGAGAAGCCTAATTGAAAGGAATGATGTGGACCGGAAATGCCTTTAACTTATTCAAAGCGCTTACAATGATACACATAAGACATGATACACCGCAAAAAGCGTTGTAACAATGAAACACAATTCCGAAAGGGTTTAGTTTTAGGGGGTACAATTGTTCAAGCCCAATAAAAAATACATTCGAGACAAGAGGATGAGGGAGGATTGGAACTTGCGTCAAACGGCCAAGCCTCTGTGTTTAGGAAAAGGAGTCGGTGAGCGAACAATTGTTTTCGTATATTCCTAGTCATGCTCTTACATATCATATAAGGGAAAACATTCTTACATAATCATAGCCATTGGCTCATTTTAAAGTCAATATTTGGAGGTAGAGAGTAATGGGAGTGTGTGTGTTTGCGTGTGTGTGTGTGTAGGAAAGTTTAACTTGTTAGTTGATGTGATCTTTCCCCACTTGGGTCAAGTGGCACTTCATGTTCCGTCTTGGTTTTCA
>UZAN01041583.1:26142-42683 GCA_900618425.1 Echinostoma caproni
TTCCATGTTTTCTTTCTGTGGATCTGTCTTCTTACTGATCCATCTGCTTTTCTGGACACGGCCACATCCAGAAAGGCCAATATGTTGTTCGTCTCAACCTCTACAGTGAATTCCAGTGATGGATATGCTTCGTTAAACAATTTCAATATCTGTTGGATGTCATGCTTACAATCGGTCACCCAGAAGATATCATCCATATATCTACCGTAGTGTGCCAATCCTTCAATAGTTTGGCTCAGCGTGCTCCTTTCCAGTTTGGCCACGAAGAAGTCAGCTAGCAACGGACCAAGTGGCGATCCCATAGCAACCCCGTCCATCTGGCGATAGATAGTACCGTTAAGTAGAAACTGGACGTTACATGTGCAGCGTAATAGCAGTTCCTTTAGGTTAGTGACCGGAATACCAACGTCCACATTTAGTGCTTTTATTTGATCACAAATGAATCCCGCTGTCTTCAGCAGCGGTACATTAGTGAACAGAACATCTAAGGAAAATATCGTCTTTTCTTGCAGGTCCAGGTCTTTTATTTTGCCTACAAACTGGACACTGTCTCGGAGACTGTGTGTGGCGAGTCTACGACGAATGGGTTCTAATAATTCGACCAACCACTACGCCATTGCGTGATATGGTGAATTTACCATTGCCATAATAGGTCTTATTGGAACTCCTTCTTTATGAATCTTCATTGTCTATGTGCCCCTGTAACTTTAGCGCCTTTAGAAGATCGGTGATTTCACCCTCTACCTTTTCTGTCTCATCCTTTTCTTTGCTGCATCCAGAGAACTTTTTGTCATCCGAAATTATTTCAGAGAGCTTTCGAACATAATCATTTTTGTTTATAATAACCACCCTGGTGCCTTTATTTGGTTTGAGCAGCATGATGTCTTTGTTCTTTTGGAGTTCCCTCAATGCGTTTATATACTAACGTTTAAGCAGTCTGCGGTTGTGTATGTGTACCTTTCGGTACTTACAGCAGCTTGTCACCAGCAAATCCTCGTCTGAATTAGGTATCAAATCCTTTGTTTGACCCATCAGGCTTTCGAATTGCACCTCCAAATCGATTCGGTTAACTGTCTTTCTGGGCAACAAAACTTCCATCCCAGTGATAGGACTTCTATTTCTATAGAAGATAGCTGCCTATCCGACAAATTATGCACGAATCTCTCTGGTTTATTGGGAAAAGTGGACATCTGTGCAAAGTTATGGGAATCCCGTAATAAATGTTCTCGAATAATCTGGACGCGACGCGTATAGATTTGACTTACGAATATGTCGAATTCCAATCGTTCATTCTCCGGTAAATCGTCCACAAAATGCTGCCGCTGTAGGATGCTCCGTTCAAATTCCGCAGTTTTAAATTTCAATGAATCACAAACACTCGACACGTCTCCTGAGGGTTTTGCTGTTGGGATAGATGCGATCTTTGCGAAGTTGTTTCCAGTAATGACTGGGGTATTAATTGTTATTCACACAATTATGTAAAAAGTCCACATGAGTTTTAGCTTCCTCAAGGCGAGTGGAAAATTTCAGGAATGTGTTCAGTTCCTTAACCACACAGGGATCTTTGAGCGATCTTAAAAGCTTGAATATTCCACTTTTCCCAATCAGTCAGAGAGATTCGTGCATAATTAGTCTTAATATTGACCTTTAAATGATCCTATGGCTATCATTATGTAAGACTTTTTTCTACTATATAGTGTGTATATATATATATATGTATTTCCCACCGGCCTGAAGAACAAGCATGGTACCAACGCAACAACAATGACAGTGGAAGGGAATAGGTGGATTAAGATACAGAACACAGTGAAAAGTGGGTAAAACAGTTAAATATGGGAAAATACAAGATAACAGAATTTTTTGTGTTTCACCGTACACCTTTTGCAATTTTTTGGCGTTGTTTGATGTTTCGTTTTTCTTAAGGGGCACGGGATTCGACAGGCAGACCGTACAGCATTCGCGCCACTGACTTCTATTCTGGGCCACATCTCTCAGCGTCTCTGACCAGCGACAATCCTCAACCCTCGGGCCCCAAACTGGAAGGCGGGTTGCACTAACCGAAGCCAGAGCTGAAGCCAGCTTCTTCATGCCTCTAGCCCATGTCANATGGAATAGCTTACGGGAATTACCCGATGGCGGCAGCACGTTCCATCTCTGATGCGCGTTGAGACCACCAGATCTCGCGGTCTCTGCGTCGGCTTGCATTAAGTTCACGTCTCGTTACGAGTCGTATTTCATTGTTCGCTGCCGGTCGGTCTAGGTTGACGTGCGTCAAGAAGGCGNGATTCGGTTAACTGTCTTTCTGGGCAACAAAACTTCCATCCCAGTGATAGGACTTCTATTTCTATAGAAGATAGCTGCCTATCCGACAAATTATGCACGAATCTCTCTGGTTTATTGGGAAAAGTGGACATCTGAGCAACCTTATGTGAATCCCGTAATAAACGTTCTCGAATGATCTGGACGCGACGCGTACAGATTTGACTTACGAAAATGTCGAACTCCAATCGTTCATTCTCCGGTAAGTCTTCCACAAAATGCTGCCGCTGTAGGATGTTCCGGTCAAATTTCGCAGTTTTAAATTTCAATGAATCACAAAAACTTAACACATGTCTCCTGAGCGTTTTGCTGTTGGGATAGATGCGATCTCGGCGAAGTTGTTTCCAGTAACGACTGGGGTATTCATTGTTATTCACACAATTATGTAAAAAGTCCACATGAGTGTTAGCTTCCGCAAGGCGAGTGGAAAATTTCAGAAACGTGTTCAGTTCCTCAACCACACAGAGATCCTTGAGCGATCTTAAAAGCTTGAATATTCTCATGATAGCATTGAGAAAACGAGTCGGTGAGCGAACAATTGTTTTCGTATATTCCTAGTCATGCTTTTAGATATCATATAGTGGAAAACATTCTTACATAATCATAGCCATTGGTTCATTTAAAAGTCACAGACTCTGGGCCGTCAAACAGCGAAAAATTAGGAATTTTCGACGAACTAGAACACTGGAATAATTAAGAAAAGAACTTTCAGCGCAACATATTTTCCTGATAAATTGAAATTTCCGTCGAAGAAAACAATCGAAGAAACTAAACTTGCTTTTTTTCTTATGAAAGCCTAACCTCAGATTTGGTCATGAAAGAACATCGTGAGGTGAAAAAATGTAGATTAATTAGCCAGTTCAATCCAAAGGTAATGGTAGCGTTCAATGGTCTAATTAAATAGTCGATGAGTGAATGGATCGAATGGATTACCGTTGACATTGGTTACAACCCCCTCCCTTTGAAAATACATTCAATGAGATCTTTGGACACATAATGTTGTCATGTGAACCACATGTAACAGGTCATTTAAAGAGGTGTTGGTGACCGTAAATCGCTCCATCATAAAAGTATTTCTTTTTCTGTCAACCGTGCATTGTGTCACACTAACAAACGTTTCCGATACAGTGAGAGACATGTATGGCTCTGGTCTCGTTGTTTTGTACGTGAGTGCACTGTGCTTATGGTGTGCCAATTATATCGGAGCTTATACTTTACGTAAGTATTGAGTCGTCTTGGATAATGAATCTTAGTTATTGGTTAGTTTTTGTACAATGTGTGAATAGTGAAATCATAGTACGAGAGTAAGCTTTCTATGTGGAATCATTTGTGTGACTATCATGAAATGGTTTTTCGTTTGTGAAATAGGTCCAACTGGAATTTGCTCCTCCAATGAATCAATTCGGTTTCGTATCACATGCGACTGTATGCTATGCGTTTTCAATAATCATCTGTTCATATTTATGTCATATCGTACTGGTCACGTCCCCATTGACAATTACCACTTAGAGGTGTTCGTTCGATGAGTTAACTAAAGAGGAACAGTCATGTCGGAGACGTCCGAAGATGGAAAGCTTTAAATTTATCCCAACAAAGTAGGTGCTCAACGTACCGAAACTGTTTGGTCTCTAAGGTATATTGGCTGGCTTAGATGATTTGAAATCCTACACAATAGCCGTTATGCTTTCTCTGTATTTCTGACTCAGCAGCATAAGTGGAAAATTAATTTATCTTCACGAAAACAGTCTTTTCAACCAGTTTCGTGCTATTTATTTTGCCTTTCATCTAATCACGCGCATAGTATTATAGTAGCATAATACGCACTATTCACCGTGGAAGTAGCTGGGGCGTAAACATAGTTTTTAACTTAAACGTGTGTCTACTAAGTTTTGAGTTCGTTAGATCTATGTGGTTTAGATTTAATTTGAGAATATATGCGACATACTAAAAAGACCAACTGAAAATGAAATAGCCTAAGGGGTTGGATAAATTAATTTTGTGATTGCTGCAATTGTGAATCGCAGTCTGTTTCTTGTATCTTACTTTGAAGTGGTTATCACAGATGCCCCTCGCTCGGATCTGCGAAAAGCAGCTGATTTTGCCTTGTCAGAGTTGCGTACACAAATGGGACATGAAATAGTGATGGAGCATCAAACCATCAAAGCAAATCAAGCGAACGCGACAGCAAATTTCAGCTTATCTTGTGAGTTATATCGTACGCTGGGGGTATTTTTGTTGCTCAATTTCACTCAATTTCGCTCAATTTCCTTGATTCCTCGACTCTCTTTCAAGTGGTTAAGAGCACACCACTAATTGCCATTCATTAGGAGACATTTTTGTTTTTAAATAGCAACAGAGAAATCAGAGAAATCCTAAAGGGATAGTTTGCTAAACATCAGATGCACATTTTTCAAACTCAATTATGATGTTAGTCACAACAGAAATTATTTGAACACATCAAATCTGGTTCACCTCGTATGAAGTGTCATAGATTGCGCGTTTTTTAAGACTTTCTGTTGAATTTGAATCCCGGTTCTTCTTTCTTTTTTTATTTGGTTGGTTGGTTACCAGTCACGATTCCAACAGCTTGTGCCTAATGAAATTTTAATTATACAATCCGGACTTTATCAGAAATTGAGCCCCCCTTTGGGAGGGGATAATGCGATCTAGCTATCCAGTGCCATTGTAATGCTACCGATGTTTTTGATCCATTGCGCTGAAAGAGACATGGGGTCTGGGAACCAACTGTACTAAACGTATGTGTATAGTGCTGCAAAAGTACCCATATCCAGTTTTAAACGGGATGCAAGGTTGCTTACCTTGTAAGTTTGGGAAGTGTTTGAAGCCAGTGGTTTGCAAGTGAAATTTACGTTAGTCTTCATCTCAGTTTGGCTTTGAACGCTCAATAAAATAAAATCGTTTACTAATATTACACCAATTGGTATACGATTGGCTGGAAAGAAATACGCCACTGATTCACCATTCAGCTTCGTCAGGCAAGGGTAAAGTATACTTTATATAAAGCACTTGTGTTCCACACTGCCGAACTTCCATTGGTTTTTATCAATGTTGAAGTAGACTGAACTTGTAACACTGAGGTGAAATGGTTCAAAGATGATTCAGATTATATAAAACGGTGCAAATATCACTTATGCGCACGCTTTCCGGGAGTACAAACGACAAACGACAGCAATTAACAACTGATAACTCTGAAGGATAGGACTGCTGGATACTGATAGAATTCATCGATCTATAGGGCAGAAACTTCCCTCCTCGGGATCCTATAGACAAGTACTAAAAAAATTACGTATCTATAACATTCATTACTCCAATTCTTCCTGATTAGATGCATGACAGTTGGCAAAATTTTTAAGAGGAACGCAGTCCAGCATATGATACGTAAGGGATATAAAGCGAAGGAGTATCTGGACGTCGGTGGTGGTGGTGATGGTGATGGTGGGATTCCAGCGCACGATATTCGGGATGGTGTGATCGTGATCAACACTACTTGACCATTGTCCACTACCGATACGGTAGATTTCATGACATCGTTTTCCTTGATCACACGCTGTCAGATAGAGTCTCATCTCTCAGACAAAAAGGGAGCAAATGATTACTACGATGGAGTCAATCGGATTGCTCTATCACACAACTACAGCAAACAATTGTATGCATTCTTTTCATAGTGAGTGTGTTTCAAAATCCATTTGCACCAACCTCTTTATTTCTTCATCAGTAATCAGAGGGATTCAACGAAATGAGCGTCCCTATCCCGATGTGATAGTTGACCTGACTATGATGCTCTGGACAAAATGCAAACTGTATTTTCTGGCAAGAAGCTTGGATGTGGGATTCTTCACTGTGGATTCATCGGAATGTTCATTCAAATCAAGTTACTCCGTGAAAGAACGGGTCATGGTTCCTTCGATTCGACATCCTAAATATGCGCCTGTAGTGGTGTTCAACGCATTCGCGAGTGCAATGCAACCAAATTCTACATATGACACATTATTCATACTTGATAATCAGACAAGTGAGTGTGATAAATGTTTAATTTGCTCCAACTGACTGGAGTGTTTTTGTGATAATCAGATGCGATTGTGTCATTGTGGGATCAAATAAAGTTGCCAGTACTACAACAACGGAGGAAACATATTTTTCCCGGACACAGCCTAATAGAACCAACGTATGGAGGTGAGCATAACATACGATAGATTACATAACAATACAGAAAACATTTGTTTAAGTTTACTGATGATCTATTAATAATAAAATGAAATTCAACGTTGCTAAATACAAGGTTGTATCATGGTGTCACTGTATGTAGTTAAAATTTAGCCATTACCAGGGTCTAAAAAGAAGGATTAGAGGATTTCAGTTTTAACTGACCATCCTTTAGACTTCAACTATACACTCCGAAGCACTGGACTAAAGTTTCTCTCTCAATGAAACTCACCAGTACTGCACATTCACCGTACTGTCTGGGATTTGAACTCCGGACCCAGCGCATGGTTGGGAGCGCTTCGGATGTTCTAAACATTATGTAATGCCTCTAAAACAAGCTAGAATGCTCAAAAGTGTTTTTGGATCATTCTACACAGACCAATGTGTACATTTGCTATCAATATATTTGACAGCAAACCATGTTTGAAGTTCAGGTTAAATTCATCTTGCATTGTTCAAACGTCCTCAAAGGTTAATAACTCAAACTTTCATAAAGCCACAATCAAAACATATTTCGATAGGCTAAATCAACTAAGATTCTTTCTATTTCAATATAGCCAAATTTTTGAACATCTGATCTCCGATCAGCAGACATTACATCGATCTAACCTGTGCTCTACTAAAGCTATACAGGAATGCAGACCTTAAATGAAATCCCCCGGTATTTCAGATTATTCTGATAGATTACAGAAGTTCCTTTTCGGCGTTTTAGGCGGCCTCATCTGAAACGCTCTTCCATCTTAATCTGTTTGTACTCCAATTATCGATTATTTCATGTTGTAGCTCGATGAAGCATTGCAACATGCAACTATCCAAGACCCATGAATCACCATGATCACTCGTTATTTCACTAGTTGCTTTGCACCAACAACCGAACCCAATGTGTAAACACAATAAACTTCGGATTTTTGTTTATCTTTTCCAAAAGCAGTACGCGATATTCAGGCAAACTGTGCTTAGTGTGTTCTCCGAAAGGGAAAGCCAGCTCAAGCCGTTGTTGAACCTGACTAAAAATATTTTTAGTAAAGCGCATAATGTATAAACAACCGAATAATGACACAAAGTGCGACACGGAAAGAGTTGTGAGCTATTTATTGTGATTTTTAGCTCCAAAATGGAACTAGTTAAAGAAAATATAAATCTAGCGGTAGCGATCGTTTGTTGACTATTTTGATCCCTAACCGTCAAATTACGTACTCGTTAGCTTCTAACGTGCAACGAATGTAAACTAGCCTTACCCTAACCTCCTATTCTTTGCGCCTGGATGCTTTACTACCGTCCATGCACGCGATGATTAAATCCTATGGGTAAACTTACAATGAGAATAAATAGAAGAGGTTACTTTATTCATGTGCCCATTGCTCCTTCATTTGTCAGTATGCAGTTTTCTGCGAAATAAAGTTGGAATACACATTTCCAGATGGCAAAATGGGTGGTTGCTCTCGTGATTTTTGATGCGGTCAGTCCACCTGGCAGACTACAGTTTGTGTTTTCGTGTCCAACTGCTTCATGCTGAAGTTATCGAGAAGGTAAAGTTTAGTAAATTCCCCTTCCTCCCGTGTGAAGTCAGTACTAAGAGTACTGGTTGCTTAAATTATTGACAACCCTAGTCTATCCGTGAAGTTCCAGAGAATCACAGATGTGCCATCCACATATCGTATCCACCGATGAGCTGTTAAAGTTTTAAATGTGTCGGACTCGAATTGTTTCATAGAAGCATTAACCAGTTGGCCTCAAAATGAATAACCCATGAGAGGTCCACGGACCTGCCATCAGAGCTTTCCATCGAATGGGAAGTATTTTTTCACACATAGCTCCACGAATTTTATTCGTTATTTTCTCTGAATGTACTGCTCTTCGTTGTAGTTTTTGTTGACATTCATTCTATCGATAACATTCTATGAGCCTTTCTATAGACATTTTGTTGACCCATGAAATCAAGCCAAAAGATACTTCCATTTGGTCTGACTCCATCGTCACTCCATTAATGTGTCCCAGAAATACTATGGAAATTTTTTACTGTTGTGCTCTTCTGTTATGAATTAATGTGTTATCCGGACAGTGTATTCTGCGATGTTAAATTGTGGAGTTGCTGTTGATAGTAAAGCGATTCATAAATAACAGGAATTTCCGCAGTTTTCTGTAGTACTGCTTGAGTCTTCGTGAACTTCATGCTTACGAAACGTGATATCTCTTTCATTGAAACACGCCAGCTTTCAACTCTTTCTTTCATTTCTATATCGTCACTTCAGAATCGGACGTGTTGTCTAGTACCACGAATAAATTTGAAATACAATATTTATTCAGTTTATCAGACTCGGTAAACGTATCAACTTTTCCTGGGAATTTACTCAAGTTGTATATTCGTATCCAGCCAAAGTGGTTTGGATTGATCCTTCGTCCGTCCATCATACAACTTGTTTTTCCGGCACTCAACACGAATAAGATGAGTCCCGTCCTGCAAACAGAATGGATCATTTACGATGATGGACTGGAGATTGACAAATGTGATGCAGTTTGTCGACAGATAGGAAATACAACACGGAAATGTGGTTGGTCCGGTCGAAATTTATCGTTTTCATGTGTCAAACCAGGCATGATATTTCGGAATGAGAGTACCCTTGGACGAGTTCAACAATGGCTAAAGGACTACTGGACATCTCCTGGGTTTAAAAAGGTGAATTCATTTGGTTGTTTTTGATCAAACCATGGGAAAAATGGTGGTGATTGTTTTGTTTCAATGCAGGTCTTTTTCTTTTGAGGAGATTACCCGTTCAATAACATTAGCCTCGTGTCACATAAGGAATCAAGGGTATAGGTTTTGCATCAAACTGGAAAAGGGTAATGTTTGTCCGACCAAATAGAGCTTTTGAGTAACATTGAATTAACCAAAATAATCACCTTATGGCGGAAAATTAAAGCTGTCATATGAATTACAGTCAGAAGAGATGTACAAAATAGTCAACAATCTTGCAAATTTTTAACCTGCTTTAAAAGAATACTTGATATTTTGCATGCTTACTCATTTTGTAAACAGATTTCGAATACTCTTTCTCTGGGCAATTTTAGATGGTAAAAAATGACAGCATTCAGTGATTGTGTCATGGAAGCAGGAATATATGTATCCAGGCAAAAACCAATATCAGTGAATTTAGAAGGGCCAAAATTACATGAATATAAGTACCGAAAAATGCATGAGGGTTTCTGGTGAATGATAAATAACTGCAGTTCATTTAGAAGACAAGCGGCTATCGTTAACCCCTACGACAATTTAGAAAAATATAAATAGGAGCATTTTTTTAGAGTGTCGAGCTTGGATTAGCCCATTCGATTGCTCAGAGTCACCAGGCACTCTTGATGGTCTTCGGTGTGGGTTTCACTCCTTGGGAGATGGTTAATTCCCCACTGTTTGTATGCATTCAAATGCGTTGGAAATGTTTGTGATAACCAACAAACAGTGGGAATTCACCATTTCCCAAGGAGTGAAAGCCACACCGGAGACCATCAAGAATGCCTGGTGCCTCTGAGCAATCGGATGGGCTAATACAAGCTTAATCATCTAAAAATTGATTGAGCCACTTGCACAAGGTGATAACCGTCGACCGAGTAGCTCAGAGGTGAGGGTTTGAAGTCCCGACCCGACTGATCACGGTTCGAGTCCTGACAGGGACACAAAATGTACGCACTGCTGACGAGTCCGAAACAGGACGAAACAGCTGTCCAGTGCTCTTTGTTGGTCATCACAAACATTTCCATCGTATTTGAATAAATAGGACATTTTCCTTACCACGATTACTCAAGAGAAATTAGTTTTAGGTTATTAAACACTTGAATTTTGAAAAGGAAGGAGAAAATCAACTAAGGACCGGGGTGCATTAGCAGCCGTCTCATTTACAACTCACGCTTTGCTCTGCTGCTAGAGCGCAATTTACCAGCTGTCCTCGCAAAGTATGATGCACAAAGCATTGCGGAATAATTGAAGCAGAAAACGGCGTGTATGACCTGGAATCACTCATTGTGTGAACTCCGTAAATCAACAGAGTAGAGCAGAAGATGCGCCACAATGAATGACAGAAAAAGAATATACTTGCTGGCCGGCAATTTCTTTCACGATCGGAGTGTAGACAAAAGGAATCTATATAATTTGTTTGACTTTCCGCAAATAGCAGATTATATTAAAAATGAAGAATATAACTTATCTGGATTGACGAATACGCTGAGTACATTCTGTGAATACACAGAGCTGAGGCAGGCGGTTCGGTAACGTAATCAAGTATGCTATCAAAACACAACTAATTA
Organism: Echinostoma caproni; assembly: GCA_900618425.1. Lineage (NCBI taxonomy): Eukaryota > Metazoa > Platyhelminthes > Trematoda > Plagiorchiida > Echinostomatidae > Echinostoma > Echinostoma caproni. The sequence goes on from UZAN01041583.1 coordinate 36,985, forward strand.
TTGCTTTAAAGAAACCCGTAACAGAGTGTGGAAGAAGCATTAAGGTAAAACCATTGTGTTGTTTGTCACAGACGACTTGCTTTTGCCATTTGACTGGTTGAATTAGCTTACGCCATTGGGGTGACTGGATTGTGTATTTATTCGGCCTTGATCGATCACTGGTCAAGGGAGTTGGACTTAATGAACTAATCGGTAAGCGGTCAACGTCCTTAGGCTGTTGCTGTACTGGGCCTTATTTACTTGATGACTGGATGTCTTTCAACTTTAACGGAAATTGATCGAATAGAATAACAAGTGAATGGAAAAATCCTACAGAGTGTCCCGTATACCAATACTACATTAGTACCATTAGCATCGAAGAGAAATGTAACTTGGTGAATCATCAGGAATCCAAAGATAGGGAAGTCAGCTCTGAAGAGGTGTTGGACGATGCCCATTAGAAACACCTTACGTGCAAACAGATACCCAGGTCGGTTAATCGAAACGAATATGATTGAAAAAATATCGGATACTAATACGGAAACCGTTTCTTAGTTTTCATTCATAAAAGATGCTAGAAGTGAAATTTTAATTCGCTACCTGACTAGAGATATTTGTATCACCTTTAAGGCTGCCAAATTGCTTTGCATTTTGCGGTGCCTCTCTGATCCAGATTAAACAATAAACTATTGGGACTGACCTGATCCATAGTTGTGTTATATTAGATGCAAGTTGGTCAAACGCCCCGAGAGAGATCTACCCAGATTAAAGAACTTCACCCACGAGGATTAAGATTGGTTCAATATATATATATATATATATATATATATATATATATATATATATATACATTTATATGAATTCGAAGATTGTGTGTAGTTCGAACGACCATGAATGAGCATACAAATTCCTCTGTGGTATACGATAAGTGATTTTTTCACTTACTTGTATATATCGGTCGAGTATTTTATATTTCGTGCCTAGATACGCGTTCAGCCCTTAGCGTTGGACAAAGAGTAAGAGTTACAATGATCTTTCCATGTTATTTCTTTTGGAAACTCTTTTTTGAAATTTTTATCAATCGCCTTGATTTTGAGAATATAAATGGTTGTTATTTCTGTGTACGCGGCTCATTTTTAGATTCCATTTTTCCATAACTAGTTTTGTTGTTTTTCCTCTTTCTCCTTCGAGTCTCCTTTAAAATTTAATCGCGAGTCACTCTTCCCCACATACCTGAAAGTCAATTTAATTAAGAGTCTAAATCATAAAATGATTGCGTATTTGTGCATTGTTTGCATGTGAATGGTATCACTGGAGAACGAACAGACATTTTTATTCGAAGTTGTCAATTTTCTAGAATAATCAGCCAGATGTACAGTACTTCTCGTTGCGCAGTAGTGATATGATTTATGCGGAATAACGCGATTCATGGTCTCATACATTCCCTCGCTTCCCAGAAAAAAAACTTCAAATATTTCTAATGTCAGAAGTTCTGAAAACCTCCAGATAATCACTGGTTTGTTATCCCTTTCAGTAAAGTCTTATTCTTCTGAACAACAATGGAATTATTTTGACCTTTTATTTCGAACACTGTATGTATATTGCTAGGTTTATTACTGGGTGACTCGAGTGCTCTCCAAATTGAACTCTTGATAATAGCCATAAAGTTTATGGAATATGTTCATTAATTCAACCAGTTTGAGGTTTTCGTATACATGTTCTCGTTTTTCTGCAAAGCCAAATAGAATTTATCTTTTTGTGAGTCCTAAATGGTTTAATGTGCCGCCTAATCAGGGGAGTTCATACATATTAGTAACTGAACTGAGTGCCCTGGAATGTACTAAGTTTCTAGCAACTCTGAAAATAAAAATAAAAATCCAGCTGTTCTATACCTATAAAGAGGAATTGAATGGTTTTACTCTCTGTGCGAATGGGCCGGATATTTATTGTTCACGGCTCAGATAGTTGATTTACGGTACTCTTTTCTGAGATACTAATACAGTGATCCCCAAGCATTTCATACTAATTGGGTCACTTAATAGGTGTGGGGCAGCAATTATTCCAAAATGAATTTTTCACTTTCAGAGACGTTTCATGAAGTCATCAATGCTGATTATTAATTCAAGTTAAAAAGTAAACCTCTATTTATGAATTTTTGAGAATTGAAACATTCAATATGCAAAGCTTAGCAAGGAATTATTCCCCACTCGAACTCAACCCAAACTGAGCTCTTAAAAAACCGACCCCAGAAGCCGTTTTTTCTCTTCCGTGCACTTTTAAGCTTTAGGTTATTCACTATGAAACAAAGCAAAATATCATATGTTATAACCAATTCCATGTCTCTGTTTTTGTCACATGTCTAACTGTGTGAACCAAGCTGGATGCTCTGTACGCGTTTGAAACGGTCGTAACTGCTGGGATTGCGATGAATGGTGCTTCGACCAACGGTTTGTGGTTTCAGCCAGGCGATGCTGCCGCGAACCCAGTGACGCGTCATGCACAATTCTTGGAAAGTGTCAAACGCGTACGTGACTCCATGTTTCATGTGAATGAAATCAAAGTAATCTACACCATTTCGTGATGTAACCAAGCCACAAGCTTTCAAAAGTGGGCACTGCAAGTTGCAAAACGCAAATAAGTTAATCCACGGTATACCGAGTATGAAATACTGCAATCCATAAAACAAACACATTTATGTGTATAATTCTCCCGTTCTGCAGTGAGTACGACACGTACACAACAGGTTGGCAGATAAAGTCTGAAGCGTTGAATTTAAAGTAATTTCGATGATAATAAAAGGATGTCGATAAATCTCCCCCTACAAACTTCATGTAGCGTTTACTTGTTAATTATATATTGTTGAACTGAGAAACGGTTGATACGATTCGGAGCATTTCCACGACTATGAATCACTTAAACATTCATCCAGGATTCATGAATATTTTAACAACTTTTGAACGATTTCATATTGTTTTCCCAATCAGCTTCAGGTTTCTCATAAATTGCTTTGTCAAATTGTTCACAATATTTTTAAAGCATAATTAAATACTGTCTTTCGGCTGTTATTATATGGTCATCGCGAATCGTTCATTCAAGACAGGAATGCATTGTTATCCACTCTTATGCTTATATTTCCAGCTACCCCCACGGAACAGTACAGTAGGTACAATCAGTTTTAACGGCACCACGGTGAATCAAAATCAGACGTTCAGACTTTATCGATGCAATGCAAATAACGAGAGTTCCGATGTCAGTTGCTTGAACACGGTAAGTTACATTGCTGCGCTGCCAATATTTCTCATATCTCACTTGCAATATGACATAGTCCATTTGTGATACTGTTGCATGGATAGCTTCCGTAGTATTGCATCTCTTGGCGTTCACCATAAACTGACGAGTTGGATGAGCAACAGAACAGTAAAAGATAGGATACAGGACTTACCAAAAATTATTCAGCATCGTCGTTCACCTTTTTACCAAATTAGAACAATATAATTTATGCTATAAATTGTATAAAAAAGCAAGCAGCATTCCTAGCAACTTAGAAATTGACTGATATGAACAAAAGTGATAACTGGTTTTGTTTTTATAACTAGATTTATTCTAGGATGCTCAGATTCTTGTTTGACTACTCAATAGTCCAAACTGTATACTGAACTGACTTTTGTGAAACCATTTTGACAATGTTGTGGTGTATTTCTGAACGCTTATGTTTTGGCCGACAAAGAGCACAAGGCAGCTGTTTCTTCTTCTTTGACCGGACTCCAACCTTATGCTCTCCGGGTGCGTGCAGAAAACCCCACTCCTGAGTTATGCGATAAATAAAAACGTTTGACGGTTTGAATTGAACCGGTCTTCGTTCTTCTGTTCAGACATAGGATCTGTTTACATTTCTTACTTCTATGAAACCAACACCATCTTAGTTCACTTATTCTCTGCTTTAAACAATCTTTCAATGAGTATTTTGCGGATACCTTCGATTATAAGGACTTTAGTTTCTGATTCGATTTAGAACCCTGGGGTTGGTTTGAAACCCCACAGTGGTTCCGTTTATGCATTCCAGCGAGACGGAGACAGAAATCAATTGCTTTTGCTGATCCTTGCATACAATTAGTTGATGATGTTCTTTTCGAAATTTCATAGCTGAACTTACTTAGAACATGTGTGACCCACCTGAGAAACAACAATCGAAAGACATCATGTTCGTGAATTCACTTGGAGGAAATCACGGCGATTTCCAATGGTGTGAATGCTTATACTACTCGTGAGTAGCCAAAAGGTGGATGTTTTTATCAGGTCTGTTGAATGTGTAGCCTTTAGATAGCCTTTGAAACTTTTTATTTTGGGCAAGTGAATTCAAATTCTGTTTCCGCCACCCAACTGGGTCTATGCATTTCAAATACATCATGTATAATGGTACACTTTATAAACCTAGAATTAAACACCATACTTTGAAACAACTTCTTTTCGCGTGTACACGGATTGACGCTTTTCGTGGAAGTAGGTACAATTTGGTTTATAAAATGTTACCAAAACTGGTTAAAATACCTCAAGTTAATGTTATAAATTATTGCAAATATAAACCAAACGGTTTATCCAAAAAGGTTTTTGCATCGACAAATAATTAACGATTAAGTATGGTATCAATTTGGGACTATTNACAAACTGCTGTTTTCTTCTTCCAATACAGGAAACGCGTTATGAATTTTGGGAAAGAAAAATTGTAACCACCCCACTGATGCCAAAAATAAAAACCGAATACGCTTTACGTGTATTAGTCATTCACGTAAGTGTTGAATCACCTTGTAATCGAGTTTTTAAAACATTCACATCCGTTTCTGTCCAGACATTCGACAGAAATAAATGGGGATATTTTCGGGTGTGGCGGACAGTATCGTTGTGGCAATGTATTTACCAAAAGTATGCGTCATTCGTATACGGCAACCAAATGTGTGTTCTCTGCTCAAATGGAAACAAAGCAACCAATTTCCAGTGATGTTCACTTTCAGACAAATCAATTTAATTGTATTCACAATAACCAGTGATAAGCGGCATGAAATAAAGTTCAGTGTAGTTGCTGACCGCTCACATGTCGGACTGTATTGATCAGAAGATGATCAATTGGGGACATCAAGTCAACCATTCAACTAGCATAACTTGAAAAACTGCTGTATGAGTGTTTGAGGTTATTGGGTAGGAACGTCTGACCAATTGTTTTCGAGATCCCAATCAGTATATGACCTCCCAAAATTATTGGTGTTCGTACTAGCTGATTGAAAATACTATACGTACCAATGTAGTAGATGCAAGCTGATTAGGATAAACATTGCCGTTAGTAGATTAACAAAGCGAATGTTGCGCAGATGACCGAAGAAGATACCTGACATTTCTTTTCAGAAAAATTGTTATATTTCTTAAGTTATATTATATAGGGATTTGGATTCATAGGTTTTGATAATGGATATATATTTGAGATTCCTGACACAATTGCCTTTGATTTATTTACAAAGTGTAAACATACGTTTTCTAAGGGGAAAGATCACGGGTAACCGAGAGAGCAAATATATCAAAATGTATTGTTATTTGAAGAAATAATTTGAGAGTGCTTTTGTCTGTCACTGCGATGGCAGTCAGGACTTTATAGTGGTTATCAGTGGCTCTAGACCCCGAGTTCCAAAGTTAGAACACTGTTACCAACTTACCACCTCGGGGGATGTGTG
>UZAN01041583.1:43513-57043 GCA_900618425.1 Echinostoma caproni
CCTGAAATTGTATCATTGTGTATTCTATAAAAAGAAGTAAAACTAAAAATATTAAAAAGGTCGATATATAAAGTCTCGGAGCTCCTGCCGTGAAGCATCACATTTGCGTAGGTGACCTTCGTACATATATGCTTACCAACAATCACATTAAAGTACTCAGTGAAATAAGCTTTGACTGAATGGTACACGGAGCATTCACGGCAAACATTTTTAATCTGTTGAACACGAATGGAATGCTACTTTGAGCAGTAAATAAAAATAAAACTTGCTTTATTGTGGATTGATTACACAAATTTTTGCCAGTATTGATTTACGCTTGATACTCGATTTCAGGAACCCCCATTTACTGTCAAAACTGAAAGCGGTTGGACCGGTTTCACTATCGAGGTTTTTGAGAACATTGCAAAGAAGCTTAATTTGCGTTTCCTATATGAAGAACAACCTAGACCGGAAAATGTGACAAGGGATCCCACGTGGGACTGGACCGGGATAATTGAAAGATTGCATACCAAGGTGAACAGTGTGTTTGTGTTCACTTGGTTTTTCTATTCCCTGTAACGATCACTTTGAGGTTACTAATGAATTTTTGTGTTCACTATATCCTTCGGATAAACTGTCTCCGGCGAACCGTAACAACAAGTTGAATTTCACGGTGTATTCGCTGTTGGTAAGATATTAGAACATCTACGGTGAATCGAGCTTCACGAATCCGGTACTCGGTGTGTGATCACTGCCGTGGAGTAGTAAGTACTACGACAAATTTGCAGTGATCAAATCAAAATATAATGCATCTGAATTATTTGATACATTTTCAGTTTTTGATGCAGTACGGTGATGATCAAGCAGTAAAAGTCACAAATTAATCACATCGGAGGAGAGGTACTTCCGAATACCAACACCATGGGCTGACTTCCCCTATTTTCTGTGTGTTGCGGAAAATCCTATCATTGAGCATTCAATAAAAAGAAAAAAAATGAAAGAATAAAAAGACCAACTGTAGTCCTGGCCGATGGTGATGCACTGAAGTATTTTCTTTCTGATCAAATTGAGTTTCATTATATTTATCACCTATATTATTGCTTTCGGTGTGGACAATAATTTATCTCTTATCTACTTCGATCTACGTAATTTCTAGGCTGTATGACTGTCAATTAAACGTGCCTGACCTTGGCTGCCAAGATTAAATAATCTCAACAAGAAAATCGCAAACTTTATTAGTATGAAAACGAAATATATATTCTAATAGTAGCAACTCAAGAATTATCCCAAATTATTTCCATAAATCCTTGCCATCTCGGTTATATGTTATGAGGCTTCATTTTATCCGAGATAATCCATTATAGCAACTCTATTGAATAACCGAATGAAATTATTCTACAACCCGAAGAAATTGCAATAAATAAGGTTTCATGATAATAATCTATATTCAATAGCTAACTCACTGAATTCGAAAAATACCATTTTCATAAAGTGAACCTTCAGATTAAGGTCATTTTTGTGTACAGCTTTGAATGTTCGTATTGTTGTCACCATAATGAAGGAAGCAGCGCTCAAGAATAAAAGTTCTCGTTATCTCGGTGAAGACGACAGAAACAAAATTACACGAGCACACCACCCCTGGATTTACTATATCAAATCTTACCTAATGCTTTAACGTTACGAAAACACAATTTCCAGGATAATCCATGGGAAAAAACAACCAGAACAGCTTGTGAAGGCCGTAAATCGAGTACATCCAAACAGGTGGACAACTTAATTTGTATTACCCTGAAAAAGCTTTGCAGAAAATCGTTGTGATCTGTCCAACTAGAAGATCTTCAGGATAAGCCTGCGTGTCATGTTTCATGAGGGGTTAGTAAATTTATTAAGTTAAGGATATTGATTCACTTATAGTTTGCTTTTAGGCTTCAGAAAAGAGGCGTGTCTCTAAGGTTCAGTTCATGCAACTTCCCCCTAATAGCCCGGATCTCAATGTGATTGAAAATGTATTTTCTGTTTACAGAAGATAGGTCTACGTGCTACCTGTATATTGGGCATTGGAGGCAAAACTGCAGTAGGTAATGGAGCACACAATAGAAAAATACTTCAAAACAAAGTTGATGGATTCGATGCCGAAGAGACTCGAAAAAGTCATAAAGAACAAAGGCAGACCAAATCACTATTAGTGTACGTAAACTCTACATCTGAATTATTATTATCGTTAATTTTTGTAAATGAAAATTGGTTCATTCTCTTTAGTTAGGTCTTAACTTGGTCAGCCACTACTGACGAAATGGGAATGTCCTCGACATTCTGAACCATTCCGTCTGCTGAATACAAACGGATCAGGAAAAGCAATGCTATAAAGACTCACCAAGGCTTATTTATTACCATTTGGAAGAAAACTACTTCAGTATGAAAGCTGGTGCCTATACGAATCTACAGGTGTTTCACGGGGACCCGTTGCTTCCGTTTCGATAAGACCTGTAATAAAGGTTATCATCCATTACAGTCAACGCCATCCATTCTATGTTCAGTGATGATCTCTTTCAAATTATTACTGTTAATATCGCTTCTTCTTCTATTCTTTCTAGTAAGACAGAGTGCCTTCTAAGGACGGTGAAAACAATAATATAAAGCCATCTTATCAATCTTTCGGTGAACTTGACCAGTGGTTTCCAATTCTCAGCTAATAGTCAGATTATACCGCTAAGCTAATTTTGGTTTCCTAATGCCATTCTTTGCTAGCTACTCAGTTAATCCATTTGTGTCCATCAACTAGTGACACGGTCCTTGGGTCACTGATTTATTACACTCGGTATAATCAAGACGATCCTGCATGGAAGTTCGAATGTGATGGAAAAACTTCTAGTGAAATTAACAGCTAGTTAGCCATTTCCTTTTATTGCTGTCGGGTACAATGACCTATCTGATTTTCACTAATAATGACAGCAGAACGAAAATTCATTTGGTAATTCTGGTCAGCTTCAGTGTGTGCTGCTTGGTACAACGGTAACACAGTGCCTTCCACGCGGAAGATGTAAAGGAGTTCAAATGCCAGAATAGTCGTCAGATATGCACTATTGATGCGGACGAAACACACATCTATTTCCTGTGTAAATGGTTGATTGCTTTTTGTAAGAACTGTGTGTGCGGACGAATTTCAAAGGTATTCAGTCTAAATCAATATAGCGGGAATGTTGGTAAAGTTCCTTGATGACGCGTCAACATGATATATGGATCTCCATGCTTTTGGGAACATTTAAAATGATAATTAATCATTAAATAAAGCTAAAGCAATCCGCATATCTTCCACCTTCCCGACTATATGTTAAATGAGAATAACCTAGTTTGGTCCACCTCTATAAGAATAAAAAGTTGATTTGATGATGCGTCTTCCCATATTGAAGATCACAGCCTCAGTTCAATCTACCTCGTTGAATGTGTCAGAATAAGAGGCGTTCAGCAACCACATCAACATGCAGGATGTTTGACAACCGCCTCGGTCGAGAACCCGGTTGAATCAGGCTGAAGGCGTATTGTTTTATACAGCCTGAAGTAAGCAGTAAGTATTCAAATATACGGGAATATTTTATTGGTTTTGATATTTAAAAACATGTATTTTTATGAGAAACAAGTTTTAGTCTGCAATCTAATGTGTTGGAAACCTTTTACACTTTCTAGCACTATGGGGATTTTCGGCAGCGATAGTCCACCAGGCAAGGGGCAATATTAGATTGTTTATTCAATCGAATAAATAATCTTTCAGTCCCAGATTAAAAAAACGTTGGAGTCAGTGCAGAAATTTTTTTGCTATGGAGAAAACAAACTCAGTTTGTAAAAAAAGGGTTAGAGATCCAATGAACTGCATGGATTTTCTAGACTGTCCTTCTAAAACTTTCTGCACTTTAGCACTATAAGAAGAATGAGAGCTTATCGGTCAATTTGACGAGTACAAACTAATAGTTTTCGTCTGCTTGACTGTTATACCTCTGTATCTTATGATGAGTATTTAACACCTTCTGATAAAAGGTAACAGGTGCAAACAGGTGCAAAGAATTTCCAATTGTCTTTACTTGAAGAAATACAATGCCAAATCTGTATCAGACATATATTCATATGAGAACATGTAGGGCCGAAAAGGAACAAAATGACCACCAGTAAGTCCTTTATGTCAGCCATGGCCGTTCTGAAGTGTTTCCATTCATATTGGAATTTATTGGTCAGCAGTACTGGTTAGCTAGATAGCAAACAATTCTCCCTCTTGCTGTCAGTTCATAAATGGAATAAATGAGATCGAATTAAACTGAAGAAAAAGCACTTACTTAAAACATAGATTATGTGAGTATTTAACAAATGTCGAAAACGCACTTCCAGACAGTTAACTCTCATCAAGTTCCTCAAAAATCAATGGATTGGATGAATAGCAGCATTGCAGATTCGTTTGATGGAGAAACCCAGCATTTGTAAGATTCAATTATTAGACCAGATAATCAACTGTTGTTTTCATTTATTCGTATTCTAACTTGTACGGATCAAATAAGGAAATGGCACGTTGAACGGGGATAGACATTTAGTCATTCAAAAGTCACGGTGATTGATTGAAATGGAGAGGAGAATGATGCGACGTGTTTCACACCCCTAGGTCAACCACACCACTGCAATCAAATGGTGGTGCTTCATCCGTGCGATCGATCTTCGGCCACGGCAGTTGAATCGCATGGATCAATCTCCTTTGTGCACATAAATTGGGTTTGAACAAACGAATGCCGATCGCTTTCGCAGTGGCTAGGGTGTGGAGACGCAACGCCTTGGATGAATGAGGTGGTACTCGACAGATAACTTTGAAGGCTGATTCAAGCTTCACTTGGTGATCCGAGTCTGCCAGGTGAGCGAGAATAGCGATTCCTAGGACACCTTTTCCACCTTGTTAAAACCAGTGTGGATAGTACACTGTAATCCGCTGAGACAGTTGCCTCGTCGTTCGGTCAATTTAAGTTGCCTTACAAACGCAGCTGAAGGACGAGATAACCATAGATGAGGCCAGCGTAGATAGCGACAAATGTTTTTTTTCAAACTTTTGTTGGAAAAAACGGCCAAATGCTAAACCGATTTTCATCGATTTGAGTGTGGTAGATGGCTTTAAAATAATTCTGTATGTCTCTCGGATCATTACTAACAAAAGCAAAAATGCTTCTTATTTTTTCCTATTCTTCGTCCTCCCCCTCGCCTGGTCACCAAAATCAGACCGCAGACATCGGACTCGGACCGATAATGAGTACTGATGAACGGAGAAAACTGGCCGATTTCACCATTCCGTACAGTGAAACCTCGGGAATCTCGATGATAACTTTGAAAAAGAAACAACATGATATCGCCAAGACATATTTTATCGATGCATTCACAGTGTAAGTGCATTGTTGGAGTACTGATTAATTGTGCGCGACCCCCGTAAAATAGTGTTTTTCATTAACAGGTTCATAAGGTCCTTCGAAGAATGAACGGTAGTTCATGACAATGGATATGAATGAGGAAAGACCGATGCCTTTATAATTCAACCACGGCATATAGATTAAAATATGGTCCGTTATTTTATTCACAGTGTACAGGTATTTTGGCTGTAGATTTTAACTAACATAATAGCTAAAACTATGCACACTAGCTTAGCTTTGGAAAACATTTCTAGCCAGTCAGGGCATGCAGAAGACCATGAAATACGTTCTTCATTCGGCGCGAGCTTGAATCACTCACTGGTTAATCACTCACAAATACAAATGTGAAGGAAACGAGCACACAAGTTGTGTCATTCTAGATATGAAAATATGGGTTTAGAATACTCCGAGTCGATTAGGTGAAACTAGAACGATAAAATTATCATCGTGAAGCTTTTACACATAGGCATTTGAATCTGAATCAGATAGAGTTTCATTTGATTAGATTTTAATAAACAGAAAGACGGCTGCAGCTGGATACTAAAGCAGTTGCATTCTCTATTTAGATCGATCGCAAGTGTTACTGCATAAATTTTTGTAGTGCTAGGTTAATGGTGAATCAATATCTTACATCTACGTATGCTTACCGGATATATAGTTTCATCTTTCCCCGACTATGCACGTGTACGTGCGTGGGATACTTGGAGTGATGAATATTGACGCACTGCCGAATCTACAGGACTAAATGTTTCATCTACGCTCTTCATGAAATTCACTGAAATCATTGTCCTATGCACTAGCCTTGCGTTCTTCTTTGGAACAGTCCTTATATGTCATTCTGTCACTTGCTCTTCACGTATCCCAGGTATGTCTGGGTCAGTGTGGGTGCAATCATACTGGTCTCCTCCTTTTTCCTTTGGGTCGCCTCGGAGAAGACCCCGTATGTTCTGCAAAAAAGGGAGCAGCAAACAAACGGAAAACCGTTTTCCCGAATTGGGTTTGGTGATGCGGTGTGGCTGTTGGCGAGCTCGGCATTTGGACAAGGTCAGTAAGTAGTCTCTTGATTCTCTAGCTGGCTTATGTGGTGATCTGAATTCTCAAATAGCAAACGCTGATTATTTAGCGGGAATTTCCCTATTATATTAATTTCATTTAAAGGTAAAACGGAAAATAAAACTGATAACGTTAATAACGATAATAATATTAAGTCAGAACCCAATACCACAACAATACCGAAAAAAACATTTTGTTGAATAAAACATTGAAAAAAACATAGAATCAGCTTTTAAAACATGGTCAAATGTTATTCCATTTAAGCTGATCAATTGTGCTATACTGAGTTCCTTGTTAGTAAGGAATCATAACATTAATTCAGTTACTCAACATTCTGTTCAACTCTGGACTTCTGACATAAGGTTTTACCTTTACCGTTTACAAATTAAAGCCTTTTCTCCAAGTATCAATCTAATTCTGGATGTTTTAAAATGAATTTTGCAACCGTTTTATGTTTGAAAGATCAGTGGGGTTAGGTTAGTTACTAACAATAACCAAAGCTGCTGATTTGCACCAGAATTCACGTGAATTTACTAAATGAATTCAGTATGTATCATTGTTTAAAATGATTTAAAAGTAGAGCAATATAGCGAACAAGCTTGTTTTCGTAACTTCATCCTTAGGCCTTTACAGTTATATGTGTGTGTTTATATGTAATGTAGAAATAAATGTGATTGGTCCGTAGAAGTTAACTACAAAAATCCAATAATGTCTATGAATTTTATTAAGAACAAATCGATAAAATGGGGACAGTGGGCGAAGGGGGGGAGAACAAAGGTCAAATCTGAAATTTTTGGTTACGTTTTTACGTGCAATTTGTCACGCCATATTGCTGAGCTTTCGATGCGCAAAAGAGGGAAAACCACTGAGTGTATTCATCAGTATCTTGAGGAAGCTAAACAGTGGTTGGAAATCCTTGCTCTTTCAGAACGAATGGTTTCATCGGACGGAGATACTGTAAAATGTTGAACAAGTCACCATTATGCATAATATTTGATCGTGACAGGCTGTTATTAACTAAGTAAGTTATGCGGGAATAATCAAGTGGTGAGTGGGCTGTACTAAAGAAAAACTACTGAAAAACGACCGAAAAGAGTGTATGTAGCCGGTTTTGAGTAGTGTGGTTCGATCAGAACTGTTAACTGAAAAACAGCAAGGGGAGAGTTCTTTGGATTAAAACAAATCAATGATGAAGAAAACTGCATGACCATTTTTGACGAGTGAGTCACTAATGTGGTAAATATAGATTAAACTGTTTTATTAAGCAATACAAAACGAACATCAGGTGTTTTAATTTGCTCTGTTGTCATAGTATACAAATTGAAATTAAATAGAAGGAAGTCGAACAAGAATACCTTTTAAATCCGCTAACAATGAATTCAGATTTTAAATTAGCTTGACTGGGGAGGATAAAATGTTGGGCAATTTATATGACAGTTTTGAGATCCACAGATACCGAACTAAAGTAAGTTGAGCGAGTTTTGTTTCCTGCCCACTATATTCTCAGTGAATAAAGTCACGTTTAGTGATGAAGGAGGATTTTTACGTCCAAATGTTTGTTAGACTTAGCCCATGCAATGTTATGGGTACAATTCACGAGATACCGTTTCACTGGTTTAGATTTTTGTTTCACTGTTTGGGAGATTAGTTATTTATCTTTATCTTTCTATTCTTAATTTTGATTCCTTTTATTGAATAAGCACTAATACAGTATTCAGGAAGCAGAAAGCGGTCAATCAAAGGGCTGCCATACGAATGTCAGACGCCGGTGGTGGTAGAATTAGAATGCACATCGTCAAGAGAGATAAGTTGGTGACATTTACCGCGTAACCACTGCCGCATGCGGACGACATTGCAGTCACACTGAATGCATCCTTTGAGGACTTTTGTCATCGCCAGTTCTCATGAACAGCATTTCGTACTGTATCGTTGGTGGATCACAAATCGTAAACCTGCCAGTTGAGTGTCAGAGTCACCCCCCCCCACCGAGATCGATACGTTCCATGGCGAGCAACTTCAGTTAATGACTATGGGTTAGATACGTCAATTATAGTCCACAGACACTAACCACCGCATAATACACATCAGTTATGCTAGTCTTAGTTTTCCGCACGCGATTCGTATATTGTTGAATTTTATGAGTTTTCCCCGTAACACATTCCCGTTTGTTATTTCATCAGGAGAATCTGTTGATCCGTGCAACCTATCAGGAAAATTTGTCGCCGGAGGATTGATGGTTTTTATCTTCTACCTGTATCAGCTTTTCATTGTGAGTCTAATCGCCCGGATGGCCGTGAGCAGTAAAACTGTTAACACAGTGAGCGTGACCTCGTTGGTTTATAATTCAGATGCCAAGGTATGTTTAATCTACCTAAAAGAATGCTCGAGATCTCTCACGTATTATATTATTATTATTATTATTATATTATATATATATTATATTATTATTGTTTGATGGTTTCTTTTATGTACCACAGAGCTGATAAATGTCTATTGCTTTGACACTGACCACTTCTAATGCATTGCGCCTCATCCGGTGATGTAACAAAAAGCTGATCGCCTTGACTAAGTCCCACGTTTTTCAATTTTATATATAGCCTTCTGATTACCATATTTCTGGGATCGGTACATTTATAATGCACCAAAGTCCTGAAAACTTTCTGCATCCTTCCGACTCTCAAGGTCAACTATGGTGTGGCTTCTATCTAATCAGTGTCACTCAATCCAAGTCATTGCTCAACGCCTGACTGTCTGTTCTGCGCTGTAGTCATACTACTCACAAATAAACTTGGTGTATTTGCTGCCGTTAGCATCCAGGCTATCAGGTTAGACTAGCATGCCAAGGTCTAAATCCAACTGATTTGTCAACCTTCTAATAGAGCTTTTGAAGCACTGTGCCGAACTCCGGATGTGTTGAGGAAGATATAAAATTATCTAACTGTCACCAAAATTTACCTGGTACAGCCAGAATAATCCAGTTTGTGTTGATTTCATTTTGAATTTGAATTCACGAATTCATGCAATGTTTAGAGTAATCCAAGCGCGTAATGTTAACTAACGTTTCGCGCAATAATTGCACTTGGTTTTTAGATTATCCTGAAGTAGGAATTCGCACTTGCAAAACGTTTTGATACGTTTATAGTACAAGAGGAGCAACTTTTCAACTCTTGAATCCAGTGTTCCCAAATTAATTATCTATGTAAAACAAGTAATTAATTAATAAAATTAGCTTACAACTTCTTTCATTTTGAAACGTCAGCCAATTAAATGACTGCAATATTTTCGTCTAAGGCCCACGGATTTAAACGTTTCACGCATGGTTAAATTTGACGGTGGTCTACGCCACGTGGTCACCACATTTGCCTTCGATGGAATTTCAGGTGCTGTCTAACTTCCATGGTGCCAGAAAATTAAGCCATCTGCTGAAATCAACAGAGAACGTTTGAACAAACAATAGCAATTTTAGTCCGATGTGGCCAGAGTTAATTCGCATATTAGTGGCACAATCGACTTCCATACGGGAGGTCCGGAGAATTGGGCGGATATGCACTACAAATGAGTCATTACAAGAGCCCAGCTCGATGTTGAGGATCTCCAACGATAAACCAAAGGGGAAGTATGAATATGAGAAGCCAGGCTTCCCTTGGATTTTAAGCTCTTTTTCTTTATTGTGTCTTCTTACTGTAATTTCTTCATTTTGATTGGCAAAGTTTTGCAAATTCACGTTATTCAATGGAATCATTCAAACCTGGTTCCATAAAGATAATAATACATACCAAAATAGCACAAATAAGTATAGGCTTGCAATATCAATGGTCCACAGGTGTCTTCGTAATGCATGACATTTCGATTTCCTTCGATTCCTTGATAATCTCAGTGCCTCAATTTATCAAGCCGGATCGCTGAGGTTTAATCCGTAATTTCTGTTTACTTCATAATATCTGATCACTCTTATCTTTTTTTCAGACTTCTGTCATATTTACTGTTGAAATCCTAAAAAGTATCTTGTCTGTGCTTGCTAGAAAACAACACATCGAGACTCTATTTTCACGGGCACTCAGTCAGGAATCACTGAGTTGGATGCCTACAGACAAACAATGCATTGGTGCACGAGCCTTTGACTGACTTACAACTGTTATTTTCGTTGATTGGTTGAATTCCCGTTATTCTTGTTAATTTGGTATTTCAAAACGCCATAAAAATGACATATTGCTCTTAAGTATGTTTGACTGCCAAATGATGGTCACATTTACACTTTGCCCATCTTTTCTCTCGTTCAACCCATGCCCCGTTTTTGCAAACGCAGTTCACAATGCGTATCAATTCAAACGAGATGATTTTTTTCCAAGTAAACCAGCTAGCGGAGAATCGTCTTTTCGACAACTGGCAGAAGAAGTTCACTGCTTTCAGTAAGTGTGAATAAATTAGCAAATTTGAATTAGTCCATTCGATTATTCAGAGGCGTTAACCTGTGCTGGTGCTACTTGAAGTAGGTTCTCTGAAACAGTCCAACATTAATTTGTCTTAAGCAGGGGAATCATATGTTGGCTTAAACGTTTGCATTTAGCAATACTCACCACATCCCAATTTTCGTGATGCAAATTTACGCTGTTTGATTACCAATTTGGTAAACGATACCATAACCAAACGTCTTCTCTTAGTCAGAAGATTGTGCTGAAATATTGAGGCAAATGGGCTCTGGATTGCGTTGAATGGATCTGTTTTAACCTCAACATCCTCAGCGATGGGGCGGAGGGGAGAGAACGATGATGGTCCACAGATGCAGAAAATGAATCACGTCTATCCAAAGCCAAACTAAGTTATATTTTTACTAATTCGCGCAATCCAAAATGGCCGGCATCTTTAGCGATTACGAATTCAGTGCTCTGTTTAAAAAACATGGGTAAATCAGAAATGAACGGTTTATTGACTTCAACTATTTTCCTAAATTTGTCTTTGTAAATGTATGATAATGGTTCACTTCTAGTGATCATGATGAGGGACTACGAGAATGTGAAAACACTGAACTATTCAAATAGAAACTAACTTTCTTAAACAACAGATCAACTTGAAACATTTTGATGAGTCTAGAGCATTCAGAAGTCTATAGAAAATTTCATTCTCTACGTGAAAAGCACATATCTCTTTCTGCTCCTTGTAGCTCAATGGAGTGGCAATCACTCCCTCTGGTTATACCCTATGTCGGAGCATTATGCCACGGCCTACAATCGGATGAACCAGTGGGGTATGACTGAGAGCCATACGCAGTCACTTGCCTTGGTACGTCAAGGCTGGATCGTGTTCATGGAGACTTTGTTTGCCGAGTATTACGTGTCTCAGGCATGTGATCTTCAAATGATTGACGCCGGTTTTGGCAGTTGGAATTTCGGTTTCCTACTTCAACGAAACTCACCGCTGACCTCTGTGTTTGACGAAGCGTAAGTATGAACTAGTAGAAAGCGATGCGAGTCAGCTCTATTCCGTAATTAGTGCACAATTTAATTGTTTACTCGAGTGAAAAAACATCCGTTGACGGTATTTAAATAAATGTCATCGCCGACTGATTCAAAGTCGTGTTTTTAACATTAGATTAGATGTTTTAATAAATTCAATTTAGCGTTAAACGGGATATGACGCAAAACCTGCTATACGAATTATTCGATCTCAAAAATTCAAAGTACGCGATGGTCTAACCTATAGTGTTGGTTTTATTCAAGCTTTCATGGGCTACTATAGACAGATACATGGGTATTTTGTCGTAAGCTGCATTTTAAGATAAGTTTTTCATGGAGCACAATCATTCAGCTGATCCAATGTAATTCAGTACTGAGTTAAACTACGTAGTCTATCTGGTGATATGCAAAATGTATTTATTTAAAAACGAACATGTTGAGTCATGCGCACGAGATGAACATCGCATCAATCGAAAATCCGTTTATCCTCCTCTAGCCCCCAAGTTTCATACCCGCTTATCATGAAACGTTACTTTAAGTTCCTCAATGGGATATCCAAAGTAAGACCACATGACAGTCTTTCCCGTTTTCTGCTAACCCGGATAAACAGATTCTCACGCTCACATTAGGATCGAGGCTGCGAGGCGAAAGTGAATGAATTCATCCTTCTAGCTGGAAGCTGAAAGAGCAGATCGCTGTTGTGGAATCTCATTTTCAACTCACTGTTTACACGTTTTGAGTGAGCATAACAAGCTTATTATCTGATTTGGAAAAATAATAGAACAGAATTACTTTTTCAGAGGCGGTTGTGAAAACATTTTCTCGTTTGTTTTTCCAAATGCAAGTTCAGTTGTCAAATGTCCCACGCAAATGAAGATACGGATAAATACACTAATTTTGCGGAGTTAACACAAAGCTATGAACAAATCATGCAAATTATGGGTCCAGGTGGCAAAAAAAGCGAGAAAGATGAGGAGCAACGGAAGAGTAATACGCTTTTGTGCTTACTTGAACGTGCTTTTACATGGAGTTAGGAGAAAAGATTAAAAACACATTCGGACAATGCGGAGTTAAGTGGGTAACTGGAGGCAGACAGTATTTTGTGCTCCAGTTGATCACACACTTTGGGGTGTTGGGAAACTGCACGATGGATTAAGTGAATTTTTGGTGGACCACGAAACATAGACAAAGGTCTAAGTGATCTGAATATCACACATATTTTTTTGGAATAAACCAGGAAAAATCACTGGGGAAGCATAGAGCCAATGAGGAAAGATGCAGGTAAAAATGCAGATGGGGAAATGGATAATGACCTTAGGCATCTAGCAAAGTAGCGAGCCTTCTGACTCTGGCAAATACATTGTTGGTGTGTTCAGTCCGAGAACTAGAATGATTAATAATAACCACGGAATATGCCCAATGATTAATAACACAACGCAGGCGAACATATGTTTTCGGTGAATTCCTTTTAGAGCCTTTATAATCACATTTACCAAAATGAGACACTTAAATGAAACAATTTCATTTCATTCCATTTCAAACAGAAAGGTGGATGAGTCATGTGTTTGGCAATGAGCCCAAGAGAACTCGAAATTTGTGCGCAGTTTGCATCA